>ML244037.1:80720-132626 GCA_005239495.1 Nicotiana undulata | reverse complement strand
AAAGCCCCCAAGCCCGGGCCCCCACGGGCCGGCCCGCTAAGCCCGCGGGCCCGGGTCGGGCCCGGCCCACCTGCCACCCTTACCTGGAACACAGGAAAGCAGATGTGATGGATCACGCCCATAAACAACCTGAAACGGTGAATCACGCAATGCAGTATGATAGGAAGTGTTATAATAGAATTCTGCCAAGGAAATCTAGTTCACCCATAGCTTCGGTTGTCCTCCCACAAAGCAACGCAAGTACATCTCAACTGTGCGGTTAACAACCTCTGTTTGCCCATAACTTTGCCGATGGTAGGCTGAGGAAAAAGCTAGTATGGTGCCGCACAATCGAAAAAGCTCTTTCCAAAAATTACTAGTAAAAAGAGCATCACGATCAGAGACAATAGATTCAGGTAGGCCGTGTAAACGCACAACTTGGTTAAAGAAGAGACCAGCAACACTAGTAGCAGTATAAGGATGTGCGAGAGGAAGGAAATGAGCATACTTAGAGAAACAATCGACTACTACCAGAAGAGCTGATTTTCCTAATTATTTTGGCAAGCTATCAATGAAATCCATAGAAATATCAACTCAAGTTTGTGTTGGCAGTTTCAACGGTTGAAGCAAGCCGGCTGGAGTTAAGTATTCAGCCTTGTTGCGTTGGCACACTTGGCAGGCAGCAATATAGTCCTGAATAGTGGACTTCATACCCTTCCAGAAAAAATCTTTACACAATCTTTGCAATTTTTTCTGAACACCTTCATGAGTGCTATCATGAATTCCAGATACCACATAAGTTATTAGAGATTCTTTAGGCAAATAAATTCGGTCTTTGTAAAAAATAAGGCTGTTTCGCATAGACCATTCTTTACCCAGTTCTTGGCGCTCTATATTGGCTGCAATTTCTTTGAGAGCTGCAGAATGTTGAGTTTCTACTCGCAGCTCGTCAATCAATACAACTCGTGACTGTGTGATGGCAAATAGTATTCCTTCATCTGTATCACACCGAGATAAAGCTTTTGCAGCTACATTTGATTTTCTAGCCTTATACTCAACCCGAAAAGTAAAGCCCGTGAGTTTAATGATCCAGTGTTGTTGTGGGATGTGGTGAGACGTTGTTCCATCAAATATTTAAGGCTATAGTGATCTGTGCGGATAAGAAACTGCTGCCCCCACAAATAAGGTCGCCAATGCTAAGCAACTTTAGCCAATCCTATTAGTTCCCTCTCATAAGCAGGCAATTTAAAATGTTGATCAGCCAATTTTTGACTAAAAAATGCAATAGGTTGACCCCTCTGTTGTAGAACAACCCCAATTCCCACACCTGAAGCATCACATTCCACCACGAACTCCTCATCGAAATTAGACAATTGCAAAACCGGGGCAGCCACTAGAGCCTGTTTTAGAGCAGTAAAGGAGGCTATGGTTGTCTTTATCCAATTAAATGAATTCCGTTTGAGCATGCCTGCGAGGGGAGCTGCAATTTGTCCGTAGTGACGAATAAGTTTCTAGTAATAGCCTATTAGTCCTAAAAAATCCCTCAAAGCAGTGATAGATTGAGCCTGGGGCCAGTTGTCACCTGCCTTAATTTTGCTTGTGTCTGCAGATACACCTGTCGCTAAAACTACATGACCAAGATAGGTCACATGGTTTTCTCCAAAATAACACTTGGACCTTTTTCAACAGAGGTGGTGAGCCCGTAGTAACTCAAAAACAGTTCTAATATGACTCAAATGCTCATCCCAAGACTTGCTATATCTCATTCATCAATGCTTGAAAAGTGGATGGGGCATTTGTTAAACCAATGGCATAACTAGGAACTCAAAGTGCCCATGGTGAGTCCGAAAAACGGTCTTCTCTATATCACTGGGATGCATGCGGACTTGGTGATAGCTTGATTTAAGATTCCGCTTGGTAAAGAACCGAGTTCAATGTAGTTCATCCAACAATTCATCAACTACTGGAATAGGAAATTTATTCTTAATTGTTATGGTATTATGTTCTCCATAATCCGCACAAAAACGCCATGTTCCATCTTGCTTGCAAACTAATAGCACCGTGCAGAAAAAGGTGATTGGCTTGGCCAAATAATGCCTTGCTGCAACATCTAGTCACATTGCCTTTCTATCTCGTCTTTTTGTGAGTGAGGATACCCGATACCGGTAAGGTCTGACCACTATGGGCCCTGTTCCGGGTTGGAGGCAAATTCTGTGATCACAAGTGCGAAGAGGTGGCAGCCCTACTGGATCATGAAACAAATCATTGAATTCTGACAATAAATCACCCATTTGGTTTCGTTGTTCAGATGGTGCTTGAATAAGATGTAGTTGTGGCTCATCCGGTTGCCTTTGCCCTTGTAAGGTGACTGAATTCCCAGCTAGTTTAAAAGTCATCGTAAGAGAGATAAAATCCCATAATATAGGTCCTAATGTTTGTAACCACTTAATTCCCAAAAACAATCAAAGCCACCCAGAGGAATTATATAAAAATCAGCCACAAAAAAGCTGTCAGCAACAGAAAACCTAACTCGTTGACAAAATCCGGTGCTAGGAACCTTCTCTCCATTTGCCACGGAGGCATACAAATTTGACATAGGTAGGATGTGCAGCCCCAGATGATGAGCTGCTATATCGCTTATGAAATTATGGGTACTTCCAGAATCGACGAACTCAGTAATGTTTGACCCTTCATTATAGCTTGTATTGCATGGTTTTAGCATTTTGCTTCCCTATTATGGAATGCAGGGATATTTCTGGCTCGTCAGCCGCTTCTTGTGTAATGGTTTCTTCATCACTAATTTCTAACCAAAATAATTTTTTACATTGCTGTCCAGGTTCATATTGTTCATCACAATTATAGCACAAACCCTTTGCCCGTCTTTCTGCCATCTCGACTCGTGACAACCTCTTAATAAATGGCGAATTCACACTGTTGGTACTGGAATTTGCTGTAAAATTTCTTTGGCCAGAATTAATCTTCGAGTTTGCAATTGATCCAATATTGTTGGTCTTTGAACTCATACCAATAGATGTTCCATAACTTCGAGTGAGGCTGGTAGTAAGTTGTTGGTTTTTCTCGTAGGCACGTGCCAGATTCATCGCTTGGGCCAAATTTGGAGGTCTTAACATCTCTACATCTAGTCGAATTGAATCTCTTAATCCTGCTGTAAATAGGTCAACCTGTTGATCTGCACACACCGTACAAGCACGTGCTAGCAGCCCCTGGAATTGGCGTTGATATTCTTACACGGTCCCTGGTTGTTTAAGATTCACCAACTCCCCCAATGGGTTACCGCGTAAAGGTGGCCCAAATCTGAGAGTACAATAGTCTTTATATGTTTCCCACATGAGTGTTGGTTCTTCCTGTTCCAATTTGAAATGCCAGAGTTGAGCCTCGCCCAACATGTGAAAAGCTGCCAGACCAACCTTATCCAACTCCACAGTGTGTTGATTGGCAAAGAACTTTTCACGACGGTGGAGCCATACCAGCGGATCGCTAGAACCATCGAAGGTGGGAAAATCAAGCTTGGTATATCGTGGCACAATTCCGCTTCCCGTTCGTAATTCTGGTCTCTCCTCTATTCTGGTATTTCGATTGTCAATAGCACTACTGCCTGCTAAGCCATCATCAGTTTCTTTGTTGTGGTTTCTGTTGGTCCCGCTTATTAGTTCCTCCAGTTGTTGCGATACTTGTTGTAACCGAGTTTCCATTCGGGATTCAATTGCAGCAATTCTTAATTCATTCGCTTGCTGAATTTCTTGTAAAAGAACTCTTAATTCGCTGCTATCGCCCATAGTGTTTGGCTCTGGTACCAATTTGTTATATTCACGGGTTAAGGATCGTGTCACTGGGTGATTAACAGAAAAATCCTCTTCCAGTAACGAGGTCTTTTTCTTGTTTTTATTTCTTCCCTTGAACGACCTATAGTGACAGATATGTGGGGCTTGTCAAAGGGAGCTCCAAAATTCTGCGTGTTTATTTCTAGCATTACTGCTCTTTAAATAGAGCTTACAGATAAAATAGGAAAACATTTCTAGCATTACTGCTCTTTAAATAGAGTTTACAGATAAAATAGGAAAACTTGTCCAAGTAGGAAACCTAACTGAAATAGAATTAAAAACCTAACATAATACCATAACTGGAAATAAAAGCTAATAAAAATAAAATAGCATAATTAATGTTGCTACTGAGTGGTTCCACGCCTTTTATACTGTTTTCCAATAAAGGCATCTGTAACATACAATCATGTTTCCTCTATCGCAGCATCCTTACATTCAACTTCAGATAATTTCTTCAATAACTTCTTTTAAACTAGAATATGTTAGTCATCTACTCATCTTTTTATTTTGCTAATTCTTCTTATCTGTCACCTAAGGACTCATACTATATGTCATCTTTTATTTGATGGCTAGTTTGTATTTGTTCATCTAGGCTTTATTTAATCAGATTCTTAAAATAAATGACCCTTCATCTGGGTCTTTATTGAAAGGAGAAAGTAAAGGAGCCTTGTCTAAGCAGGGAAGCACTTGAAATTTTTTATGCTTTTTATTTTATGTTCGAGAAGCAAGATTATAACATTCTTACTCATTATCTGTATACTGTAAGAGAAGCCTGTGGAGATGGACTTGTTCTTAGCTGTTGCATTTCAAATGGCCAGTGTCACGCTCTGCCATACATAGTCCTTTCAGCTAGGAAGATTTGAATAAAGTGAAAGAAAAACAGAGATCTAAAAACATATTAAGAACTTGTTCAGCAATCACAAATACTGACATAAGGACTAAAGTTAAGTCCGGGAGTAGGTGATAGGTTCTCTTTTCAAGTTACAGGCTTATCTTCACATATAGCAATTGCAAGATTCTGGTTAGTATACAGGTAATATACATGCGCAGTATGAACTTTGCATAATGAAGCTAATATCTCTTCTATGTACACAACTTTCTCCAATTGACAATTTCAGCATTATCTAATGGAATTTGACATGCTATCTTCAAGGAAGGAATGTGTGCACCCCTTTGCTCCACATATGGAGCACGTATGTGGAAGGCCGCTAGGCTTACGATTTGATACAAGAACCGGGGACCTCTACATTGCTGATGCCTACTTAGGACTTCAAGTTGTGGGGCCATCTGGAGGATTAGCTACCCCACTTGTCACAGAAGTTGAAGGCCAGCCTCTGCGCTTCACAAACGACATGGACCTTGATGAGCAAGAAGATGTAATTTACTTCACAGATACCAGCACACAATTCCAAAGGAGGTAATTTATTGTCGATGGAGTAATCTGAAATGTGAATCTATTCATGCAAAGCAAATTGGGTGTTATAGGTTGGTACTCCCTCTGTTTCAAATTAGCCGAGGTAGTTTGACTCGGCACGGAGTTTAAGGAAAAAAAAGACTTTTGAAACTTGTGGTCTTAAAAGCTTAAGGGGTAAAAGCTTTGTGGGTCCGTGACATTTGTGTGGTTATAAAAGCTTCTTATTAAAGGTAAAATAGGTAAAATGAAGAGTATAAAGTTGAATCATTTCCAATTGTTGACATGTGTCATTCTTTTTGGAACGGACTAATAAGGAAAGCGTGTCATCTTAATTGAAACAGAGGGAGTATACTTTTAGATTGTATGTAGGTTGTCGTTGATAACATTCAGCGAAACAGAAGTCAATTTTCATTTTGACTAGCTTCTAAATGATATGCTGCATGTAGTAGATTTAATAGGAAGCTGGCACTGTGTCTAACTGATATTCTTATGGTCAAGTTGTATTCTTTCTGTAATGAGCAGCTTGTCAACCATCGCACTTGCGATGATTGAGCTTTTCAGATGACATTCTGCAAATGTGAACTGTGGACACCCTCACCTCCTCTACTTTGTAAGATAGAGAGATTCGTTCCGAGTCTAATTCCAATTTTTCATGTTTTATTTAGGCAATTTATTGCATCTGTTGTAAGTGGAGACAAGACTGGTCGGCTGATGAAATACGACAAATCAACCAAAGCAGTGACAGTTTTACTGCGAGGCCTTGCGTTCGCCAATGGTGTAGCCTTGAGCAAAGACAAGTCCTTTGTACTAGTGGCTGAAACTTCTACCGGTAGAATAGTAAGGTATTGGCTTAAAGGCCCTTATGCAGGAAAACATGACGCATTTGCTGATGTACCAGGATATCCGGACAACATCAGAAGAAACTCGAGAGGGGAGTTCTGGGTTGCTTTGCATTCAAAAAGATCACTGCTTGCACAATTGGTCACATCCAATTCATGGCTCGGAAGGACGTTGCTAAAGCTTCCATTCACCTTCCAGCAACTGCATTACCTGTTAGTTGGAGGGCAGCCACATGCAACTGCAATTAAGCTAAGTGAGGAGGGGCAAGTCTTGGAAGTTTTAGAAGATGTCGAGAGCAAAACCTTGAAGTTTTTAAGTGAGGTTGAGGAGAAAAACGGGAGGTTGTGGATTGGTTCTGTACTGGTGCCTTTTGTTGGAGTTTATGAATTATCGTAAAGTAGCAGTGTTCGAAATAGGTTTTAGCATTCAACTCCAGCTTGCTGGTAATAAGACTTTCTTAAGTAAAAACTGTTGGTGAATTCTCAGTTTCCTTTGTACTGTCTTGAGTAAGTTTAACTTTGAATTAGAGTTTTCCACCTTGTGGATTGTGGTTTTTTCCTTCATCTGATTTTCTTCTTTTTAGCTTATCATGTTTACTTTCTATACTTAAATATATTACAAAAATTGAGGTGTTTGGCCAAGCTTTTGGAAGGGAAAAAAGTACTTTTGGGGAGAAGCAGAAGCAGTTTTGGAGAAGCAGAAAAAAGTAGCTTCTCTCCAAAAGCACTTTTTTGAGAAGCATTTTTGACAAAAATACACTTAGAAGCAGTTTTCAAAAGCTTGGTCAAACACTAATTACTGCTTAAAAGTGCTTTTTAAATTAATTAGCCAAACACAAACTACTTCTCACCAAAAGTATTTTTTTTAAAAGTACTTTTGAGAAAAACATTTCTCAAAATAAGTTGATTTTAGAAGCTTGGCCAAACAGGCTATTAATTTGGTTCAGAAGCAGCTTAATCAATAACTATGAGAAACTAACCCGGTTTGATATCTGTACCGAGTTTTTCATGTAAAAAGTTTGCAGGGCGTCCTATTTGGTCGTCCCATTTTTTCAACCTTTCCCTCTATTCTTTGTGAGAAGTATATCACAGAAAAGTTTTATATTTAATTATCTAAAGTGTTGTACAATGCCCTATTTCTATACAATGATTACATAATAATAGGTATCCACTTCCCGATGCGGGACACTATACATGACTAACTACTTAACGCTCCCCCTCAAGCTGGTGCATATAAATCATATGTGCCGAGCTTGTTACAGATGTAACTAATATGATAATCAGTAAGAGACTTAGTGAAAATATCTGCAAGATGATCATTCGACTTCACAAACTTTGTAACAATATCTCCTTAGAGTATTTTTTTCTCTAGCAAAGTGACAGTCGATCTCAATGTATTTAGTCCTCTCATGGAACACCAGATTTGACGCAATATGAAGAGCAACTTGATTATCATACACCAGTTCCATCTTGCTGATTTCTCCGAACTTCAACTCCTTCAGCAACTGCTTGACCCAAACTAGCTCACACGTTGACATAGCCTGATATTCTACTTCGTCGCTAGATCGAGCAACTACATTCTGTTCCTTGCTCTTCCAAGGGACCAAATTACCTCCTACTAGAATACAATATCCAGACGTAGAATGTCTATCAAAAGGTGATCCTGCCCAATTAGCATGTGTGTACCAACAATCTGCCCGTGGCTTCAATCCTCGAATAGTAATCATTTGCCTGGAGCTGACTTATATACCGGAGAATGAGAACAACGGCGTCCCAGTGACTATCACAAGGAGAATCCATATACTGACTTACAACACTCACATGAAAAGAAATGTCAAGTCTAGTCATTGTGAGGCAATTCAATTTGCCAATCAACCTCCTATATCTCACAGGATCTCAAAGAGGCTCCCCATGTCCTGGTAGAAGCTTAGCATTCAGATCCATTGGAGTGTCAACGGGTCTGCATCCCATCATTCCAGTCTCCTCAAGAATGTCTAAGGCATACTTTCGCTGTGAAATAACAATACCTGTACTAGACTGAGCGACCTCAATACCTAGAAAATACTTCAATCTGCCCAGATCCTTAGTCTGGAAGTGCTGAAAGAGATGCTGCTTCAGATTAGTAATACCATCCTGATCATTAACAGTAATAACAATATCATCAACATAAACCACTAGACAAATACACAGATTAGGAGAAAAATGCCAATCAAACATAGAGTGATCAACTTCACTATGAGTCATGCCGAACTTCTGAACAACTATGTTGAACTTACCAAACCAAGCTCGAGGGGATTGTTTCAAACCATATAGTGACCTGCCCAATCGGTATACAAGACAAATAGACTCCCCCTGAGCAACAAAACCATGCGGTTGCTCCATATAAACTTCTTCCTCAAGATCATCTTAGAGAAAAGTATTCATAATGTCTAACTGATAAAGAGGCTAATGACGTACAACAGCCATGGACAAAAAGAGGCGAACAAATGCTACTTTAGCCACGGGACAGAAAGTGTCACTATAATCAAGCCCAAAAATATGAGTGTATCCTTTTGCAACAAGATGAGCCTTAAGCCGGTCAACCTGGCCATACGGGCTGGCTTTGACTGTATAAACCCAACGACAGTCAATAGTAGACTTACGTGAAGGAAGAGGAACAAGCTCCCAAGTGCCACTCGCATGTAAAGTAGACATCTCGTCAATCATAGCATGTCGCCATCCTAGATGAGATAGTGCCTCACCTGTATACTTAAGGATAGAAATAGTAGACAAAGATGATATAAAAGCATGATGAGGTGATAACAAACGATGATAACTTAAACTGGCATAAAAGGGGATTAGGACTAAGTTTGGATCGTACACCTTTGTGGAGTGCAATTGGTTGACTAAGAGGAGACAAGTCCGCAATAGGTGTAGAATCTGATGCAGGACGTGAATCACCTGGGCCTGATGCTATACGTAGATAACGATGATAAGTCAAGAGTGGTGGCCTTGCGGCTGGGGATGTAGGAGGAGAAACTGTAGACTTATCAAAAGTATGTATAGGTAGTTGTAGTGGTGTTGTGAGTGTGAATTACTCACAAGTAGGCACAAGTAAGACTTCAGATATATTAAGATGACAAGAAAAATTAAAGTAAGGTTGAGACTCAAAAAAAGTGACATCAGTTGACATAAGATACTGATCACGCCCAACTCTAGTCCTACAAAGTATAAGCAGTCGTTGCAAATATAATTCGGTCTAAATGTCCGGAGTCGAATCCCCTAGAGAACTAAGGCTTCACTATAATTGTTCTATATCACTAAGAAGACAAGCTCGAACAACTCCTAAGTTATAAATATTAAGATTCTTATGTCTAACTAATTAACTAAGAAATTAAAGTAGTAAACTAACAACTAGGGATACTAAGGGATGGAGACAAGATTGGAAAATCCTAGAGTTATGATTTCCCCAATTGTCAGAATCCTTCTCGCTACTTCTCCTACAAATTTGCTTATGTATTCTCTACTGATCATGAGCACTCGACTTATCGTAATACTCTCTCGAGCAACTACAATAATATACTAGTCATATTCTCTCGAATTACGCCAGCTTGCACTTTTTCACCGCTCACTATGATCATGTAAAAGTTTCGTTATCTCTATTCCCGCTTTTAAACCCACCATATTGATCTATAATATACCTTGGGAGTGACGTTGTTCGACAACAACCTAAATTTGCACTCTTCTAAAGTAATACATAATAAATAGTCATAATCAATTGATGGTCATTCAATCAACAATAATAAACACGTAGTTGAACAAGTACGGATATTCAAAGGCAAAATTATATTAAAACGTAACAAGAATTCATCGTCCAATAGTTTTCATCAAACCCTATATGAGAAAATTTAGCTACTCATAATTGTATAAACAATCATAGTAATATTCAAAAGCATTAAACTACAGATTAAAGAAGAACATAGAGAAATATTCTTGTGATTCGTGCTCCAGAGTGTTCTGTAGTCTTTTGCCTCTCCAATAATGTCTCTCCCTCTAAAAACTAAGTTTAGGAGGTATTTATAAGATATGGTTGAGATCTACATGTCCAAAAATTGCAAGGAAATAAAAGTGGCTCGGATAGCATCGTCTGCGCGAGGCACTGTCAGAGGCACCAATGTTTTTGCGCGAGGCACTGTCAGGGACGCCAATGTTTCTGCGCGAGGCACTGTCTGGGGTGCCAATGACAGTGCCCTAGACGATGCCTTGAACTTTCTATGGACATGACTTTTCATTGCCTTGCACCTCTTTTTTTATTGCTCCCTTTTATAGCTCTGGTACCATTTCGTGCAACTTTTCTCCAATTCATGTCCATACATTCCTACACGTGAGATAAGATATATTAAGATAAATTGTCGCACAAATTAGCATCCAAACAAAAAACAAGTAGGGTAAATAACGTCAAAATATATGGAATTATAACACGACATCAGATACCTACGAGGTCATGTGCGTAGTAACAATACCCCTTTTGAACCCGAGAATAACCAAGGAAGACACACTTAAGAACAAGAAGAACTAACTTATCTTTTCCAGGAGCTAAGTTTTGAACAAAACATGTACTCCCAAAAATACGAGGAGAAAGAAGAGTATAAAGGTGACTGAGGGAACAATACTGAATATGGAATCTGATAGATAGCATATGAAGGCATTCGATTAGTCAAGTAACAAGTTGTAAGAACTTCATCGCCCCAAAAACGCAACGGAATATGGGACTGAATGAGAAGTGTGCGAGCAGTTTCAATGAGATGCCTATTCTTTCTCTCTGCTACCCATTTGGTTGAGGGGTGTACAGACAAGATGTTTGATGGATAATTCCTTGAGAGGTCATAGACTGCTGAAATTGAGAGGATAAGTATTCTAAAGCATTATTACTAGGAAAAGTGCTAATAGGAACACCAAATTGATTTTTAATTTTAGCACAAAATTCTGGAATATAGAAAACAACCCAAAACGATCTTTCATCAGGAAAATCCAAGTACATCTTGAGTAATCATCAACAAAACTAACAAAATAACAAAATTCTAAGGTTGAAATAACTTTACTAGGAGCCCATATCATAATGAACTAAAGAAAAAATAGACTCTGAATGACTCTCAGCATTACGCGGAAAGGTGGCTCGGGTATGTTTCCCAAGTTGACACGACTCATAACCTAATGATAAACTAGAAAAATTAGGCACCATCTTCTAAAACTTGGATAAACTCGGATGTCCAAAACGTCTGTGAATTAGGTCTGGAGGATCAGTAACTGGACATGAAGTGGAAGGATGGAGTGAGTTAAGGTAGTAAAGGCCTTGTGATTCAAGCCATGTGCCAATCGTTTGCCCCGTACTGCGGTCATGCATAATAAAAGAATCATCAATAATATATATACCACGATGGAGGGAATGATTCAAACGACTAACAGATGCAAGACTAAAAGGACAATCAGGGATATAAAGAACGGAATCTAGAGTCATAGAAGATGAGAGATTAGCTTGTCAAACTCCGTTTGCTTTAGTTTGGAACCCACTGGCTAAAGTAACAGTAGGAAGAGACTGTGAATACACAATGTTCGACAAAAGTGATTTATTACCAGAGATATGATCAGAAGCTCCTAAGTCCATGACCCACAGTCCAAGAGTCTAGACTGAGAAACACAAGAAAAAGAATTACCAGCAACAGAAGTATCAATCTGAGCAACCGAGGCTACTTGTGGAGATGTGTGCTTACTTGTTTGATACTGAAGGAACTCATTATATTCCCCTTCAGATAAAGAAAATCCCTAGTTACCTATAGTCTAGGTCTGAGCAACATGAGCGTTTCTGGGTGATCAACCATATAAAGAATAGCATACTTCACGAGCGTGTCCAAGTTTATTACAATAAGAACACTTGAGTCGAGATCTCCCAAAATGACCCCCTCCTCGTCGATTCTACATAGCCTAAAATGTCTGATTTTTCATTATCTAAGATGCGAGAAAAGATGAGTCAATAATTTGTGGTGAGACCACTGTGTTACTGGGTTCCCAGCAAGACGAAGTAATCGTGTCACGACCCAATATCCACTAGTCGTGATGGAACCTAACCCAACCCGCTAGGTAAGCCAACAATTATCTATCCAATTCCAATATTTTTAACAAGGAAACTAAACAAAAGTAATTAACTAAATCTTATACATTTCCCAAGGACTGGCAGTACAAATCAAGAGCTTCTAAGAATTGAGTTTGCAAAGCGTAAATGAAATAAATACATTGTCTGTTTGAAAAGTACATAAACAACACAATTTAATCTAGCGCTACCCCGAACAACAGAGGCAGGTGCAACATGGACGCGGGTACATCTTCAAATCCAGCAACCCTCGAACACAGCAACAACTACAGCCAACATCTACACGCAATGTGCAAAATTGTAGTATCAGTACAACTGACCCCATGTACTGAGTAAGTAACAAACATAACCTTAGGTTGAAATCAGTGACGATCTATCCCAAGGTCGGGTCCAATACCGGTATTCTACAACAATTCGTAACATCATAATACAAGTAGTAAAAGGGGTAACCCAGAAGTAAAAATGCTCAACTTGTTCACAGTTCCAGAAAATAGGCATGCTTTTCAAATATCTTAGTAAAAATTCAATTCTTTTGCCGAAAACGCCAAAATACATGTAAGTTGAAAACTATGGTTTTTCTCAAAATCCTTTCAGCAATAAGTAAGAAGTTTCATTTTCTTTCCAAATAACGAGTGCAATAAAACATCTCTCTATATCCACATACCAATATGTGTAAAAAGTCATGAATGACGTGATACTATATAACATGAGAAAAAATGCATCTCTAGGCATGTATGTCAAGTGTGCTTATCAAATGCGATGCAACTCAGTGTTAAAACCATATGCAAGCTCTCATACCATCAACTCACTCAGTCCTCACAGTCACCCAGTCCTCCCAATCTCTCATCACTCGACACTCGCACTCAGTAGGTACCTGCGCCCACTAGGGGTGTGTACAGACTTTGGAGGGACTCCTTCAGCCCCAACACTATATGAATCCAATCATGGCATAAATGAATGAATCATGTTGCGACGTGAAGCCCGCTCCCAAAAAATAAACATGATGCAGCGTGCAAGCCGATCCTATAAATAAACATGTTGCAGCGTGCAACCCAATCCCATAAATAAACATGCTGCAACGCGCAACCCAATCCCTTAAAACATGTTGCGGTGTGCAGCCTGATCCTATAAATATCCTCACTATCAGGCCCCCGGCCTCACTCAATCATCAATCTCTCCAGTCTCTCTCTCTCTCTCTCGAGCTCACAATGTCATGAAACTAGCCTGAATATGATGATGTGATGTATCAATGAATATCAACAGAGACTGAGATATGATATGCATATGAGTGTGTATGACTGAGTATATAAAACACCACAGTAGAAATGACCTCAGTGGGTCCTAACAGTATCAACATAAGTCTAAACACGATATCTAGAATGAATGACAACTCAATTTACTATAACACATGGTGGAGACACAAATAACAACAAGATAAGGCCACTATACAATTCCATGGGGACCTCAGAGTCCAAATTCACGGGGCGCACGCCCACACGTCCGTCACCTAGCATGTGCATCACCTCAATACCAATAACATAACACGTATTGCCGGGTTTCATACCCTCAATACTAAGTTTAGAAGAGTTGCTTACCTCGAACGAGCTAATACCAATACCGAGCAAGCCAAGTGATGCTCCAAAGATGCCAACATGTGCGTTTCGACCTCCGAATGGCTCGAAACTGACCAACAACAATTAAAATACATCAAACAATGCTAAAGGAACCAATCGTGATCATAAAAGATCAACTCTTGCATCAAAGCCCGTAATCAGCCCGAAATACCAACCCGGGCCCACACCTCGAAACTCGACAAAACTCATAAAATACGACAACCCATCCAATTACGAGTCCAACCATACTAGTTTCACTCAAATCCAACTCCAAGTCGATGTTCAAAACTCAAAAATTCAGATTATGAAACTTTAGGCCAAAACTCTTAATTTCTCTTTAAGATTCAACAACTAATTACCAAAAATGATAATAGAATCATGAAATGAAATCAGAACTGAGTAGAGAACACTTACCCCAATTCTTGTGATTAAGATTTCTCAAAAAATCGCCTTAATCTGACTCCCACATCTTAAAATATGGTAAAAGAACAAAAGCCTCGATTTATAACATTCTGCCCAGCGATTTCCGCATTTGTGGACAACTCGTCGCACCTGCGACCACTGCTCTTGCGGAAAAACATCGCATATGCAATAAATGGCCTTTCCCAGCAACCCCTCCACCTGTGATATCAAACTCCGCATCTGTGAAGACACTCACACATGCGCTTCCACTCGAGGCACCTGCGCCCTTTTCTCTACTTCTGCGGGCCTCCTCATCCAGCTCTCATACCGCATCTGCGATGCCTTTTTTGCTTCTGTGGCCAACTCACCTGCGCAATACCAATCGCAGGTGCAGAACACCAGAACCAGTAGCTGCAATATTGAAGAAAAATGATCTGAAATCAATCTGAACCACGCCCGAGCCCCTCGGGACCCCATCCAATCATACCCACAAGTCCCATAATATAACATGGACCAATTCGAGGCCTCAAAACACATATAACAATCTCGAAACATTGAATCACACCTCAATTAAAAATCATGGATCTTTGAAACTTTAATTTCCACAACCGATGCCGAAACCCATCAAATCACGTCCGATTGACCTCAAATTTTGCACACAAGTCACATTTGACATTACAGACTTGCTCCAATTTTCAGAATAAAAATCCGACCCCGATATTGAAAAGTCCACTCCGGGTCAAACTTTCTGAAATTCCATCTTTCGTCATTTCAAGCCAAACTTTACTACGGACCTCCAAATCACAATCCGGACGCGCTCCTAAGTACAATATCACGCAGCGGAGCTAACAGAACCATTCGAAATCCAATCCGAGGTTAGTTACTCAATAGTCAAAACTTGGTCAAACCTTTCAAATTTAAAGCTTCTAAATGAGAATCATTCCTCCAAATCAATTTCGAATCATCTGAAAGTCAAAATCGATGATTCACATAAGTCATAATACATCAGATGGAGCTACTTATTCCCTCAAACAAACGAGCAAAGTGCAAATTCTCAAAATAACAAGTCAGGTCATTACAAATCGAGAGTATAATTCATCAACTGCATGAACCGAAGGACTAGCCAAAATTTGGTCTCTTAGTGATTCAAGGTCATTAGGCAATCCAACAAGTATAAGAACTAGAAACATCTTTTGTCATTGCTCTTGTTATTGTTCAACACTAGCAGTGATTGGCATCCACTTCTCAAATTCCTTCATAACTTCTTGCACTTATCCCAAGTAAGTAGATATATCCAATTCCTGTTTCTTTAAGCTTGCCATTCGAGATATCACATCATAACAGTGAGATATGTCATTAGTGTATAAAGTACGAGCCTTCTCCCAAGCTGAATAACATGTCTGGAATGGACGAAACAAAGGCGTTAACTTAGAATCAATCGAACGACACAACAAATAATGTAATTGAGCATGAATTTTCTCCCAGAGTGATTTGGAATTTTCATCTCCATCACTAGTCTTCTTGGCTTTGTGATCTTGAACACCTTGACCCTTGCACCACAACTCAACAGAAGAAGCCCATGTTAAGTAGTTTGAACTTCCCACTAAGGGTTCCGAAGTAATCATCAAACTTGAATTTCCAAAACTCGTATTTTTAGAACCAAAAATATCAAGCCCCAAAGACATTGTTGGAAAAAATAGCACAGACAATCAAGAACACTAAAAAGCTCACAGGAACAGTGAAGAAAAAATATTGTATCTAGCCGGAAACTGAACAGTCGCCGAAAGACTTGCCAGAAAATAAAAAAGTCATCAAAATTTGATGTAACTTGCATGGATAGGTTCGGAATAGCTTGCGAGAAAGCTGTCCAAAAGAACGTTTTTCAGAAACTGACCGGAAAGTAGCTCACGTGAGGAGATCTTGCCGGAATTTTCCTTTCCCTCTAGCCGGCGCGTGTGGGGGTATTTTCCAACAAGGTTTTATGAGGTTTGGTCGCCGGAGGGTGTAGGATCCTATGGTGGTGTTGGTTTTAGAAAAACACTGAGGGAAACATAGGTGGCGCAATAACAACCTTGGAAGTCTCCAGAAATTGACAAACGGCGACTGTCTAGCGGAGCTTTCTTTCCCGGATGTTTCTCACAAACGCTTTGATACCATGTGAGAAGTATAGCACGGAAAAGTTTTGTATTTGATTATCTAAAGTGTTGTACAATCCCCTATTTATATACAGTGATTACATAATGATAGGTATCTACTTCCCGATGTGGGACCCTATACATGACTAACTACTTAACATCCTCTACCCCCAACTCCTTCATCCCCCAGCCCACCCCTGCCACCTCCAGACCCTCCTAATATTGCCACTGCTACACTTATCTCTAGACCCGACCTACCACCATCCCCCACCCTTTAACCCTTTCATCTCATATTGTGTTTGAATACTCTATATATTTTCTAAAAAGAAAATTCTGCTACCTAACCAAACAACAGAAAATAAGTAAGAACATATTTACAAAATTTCCTTCATACCAATCACACCCCATATGTGAACTCTCAAGTGCGTTTTGAAGTGGATAAATTTGTAAAATTTTATGCAATACGAGTATGACTTCTGTGATGGCCCCAAATCGGGTATATTTTCACTTTCCACTTTTTTTTCGTTGGTTCAAGCCCTTGTTAAACAAAGTTTGTTTTCCAGCGGGTTTTGTAGTATGGCCCTTATGAAAGACTAATACCTGCTAATAAGTGAGTTTTTTAGTAGGCCATAAGGATAAAGGAACTGTGGTGAAAATAGTATAAGATAGCAAGTTTTCGGATTGGTAATTGAAAAATGGTCAACGTTTGTAAAGTCCATGAAAAATAGCTACTATTTTGCTTAAATACGGAAAGTTCCAACATAATATGCGAGATTTAGAGCTCCTGCATATAAACTTGCGGCATATTATGTTGGAACTCCAGCACAAAGAAAGTTCTAGCATAATATGTTGCATTATGGAGCTCGTGCATTTAAATTTCCCACATATTATATTTGAACTCCAGCACATTATGCTGGAAGCTCATATGTAAAAAATTAGAACTGCATCATATTATGCTAGAATATTTCTAAACTTTTAAGGGTTTTATTTGTTCAGATTTTATCTTTACAAGAAAAAGTAGTAGTATATTTCGATTACTTTGAAACTGTGGCTATTTTTCAATTACCAACTATAAATCTGGCTATTTTTTATTTTTCCCCGAATTGCGGCCCATATCATTTTGCTTATAGCTACTCATGGAATTGGGTCGAACTTAATGTTGGGCATTTATAACGACAAAATAGCACGAGCTAGCCAGTTTTCGGACTGGCCATTCAAAAATAGCCAGCGTTTTCCAAGTCATTGAATAATAGCCACCATTTTGCTGCAAAAGAGACTGGTCTAGCATAATATACTGGAGTTCAGTGCACATGTGTATGAACTTCCAACATATTATGCTGGAACTCCAACACGCGGAAAGTTCCAGCATAATATACTAGAAATTCAACCACCTGTTTATGAACTTTCAGCATATTATACTGGACCGGTATACTTTGCAGGAACTCCAGTATATTATGCTGAAGTTCTAGTATACTTCTGCTGGGACTCCATTTTATTATGTTGGAGTTCCAGTATACTTATGTTGGAATTTCATTATAATATGTTGGAGTTCCAATATACTTATGTTGGAACTCCAGTGGTATTTTTTGGATTTTGAACAGTATTTTCGGTCAGATTTATCTTTACATGAAAAATGGCTAAATTTCAATTACTTTTGAAACTGTGGCTATTTTTGAATGACCACTTGTAAATCTGGCTATTTTTTAATTTCTCCCATTTATAACTGATTAGAGATCCAACCCAATTGATACTTTATGTGAGCTGATGCGTTAGCCCTGTTTACGCAAAAACTAGCTCAAGATTTTTCCAAGATCAATCAAAAGCGAAATAGAGGATAAATCTTAACCAAACATAATTGACTCTAGATTGGAATAAAATGAATATATGCACCAAAAGGCACGAGTTTATTGAACTTCTTTGATAATTACAAAGGTGGCTCAATATGAATGACATGCTTACATTTTGAAGCGTAATCCTGTGCTAATGCGTTTAAAATGGAAGATGATCTCCCTTTAGGAATGTTGACTTGACTGTTGTTGTATTAGCTAGAGAGGGTTCCTCTCTCTCTTTTCTTTCTCTTCTCCTTTTTCCGAAAGTCCCCTTTCTGTAGAAGACCTTCCCCTATTTACACCCCCATACTCCCTTTTATCTAATGGTTTTTAACAGGCGAATCCTTTGGTGGTCACGTCACCTTTGAAGCGTTGTTCACAGCGGGCGCTTAACTGCACAAACCCGTCGTTGATTCTATCTTGGATATGACTGGTGGCCGACGGGGTCGTACCCTGCAAGCCGTTACCACGGTTTGGTCAACCTTTCACTGCCTCCTTTGGTGTTGACCTTATGGACAAATTTTGACCTATACAGTTAGTCCCTCCGCCCGTCGGGTTCTCCATCGGGCGAGCGTGGTGGGCGGACCTGGTCGTTATGAATCGTCAAAATCTGAGCATTCGGCCGTTTCTAGACGGGTGCATCAAGTGGGTCCCGTCTCTTCTTGGGTCGAGATCAGTTTGGGGCGTGGGCACGCATTCCTCAATGAGGGGAATATATGACGTTTCGAGGGAACATGTCAGACATGTATGTCAGTTGAAGTGACATTAATTAGTCAGGTGTCATTATGACGCATGTTTCATGTGGCGAGCGTCACATCGTCTCTTGCACCGCTTCCGTTGCTTTTTTTAAAAAGGCGGGGTTTGATTTTTGGTTAACCGGGATTTTTACGCCTAATAGGAGGCCTTTGTCTTTATAGGGCATAAATAATCGAGTTTAAGAAGAAATCTTCGAAATTGCCGGCTATTTATCATTCACACTTCCCAGGAGTGCAAACAATCCTCTATATCTTTTTCCTATACTCCCTATTCTTGCTCCGTTTTACAATGGCCAGTTCTTCAAACCCTAACCAAGCTGTTAATGCTCCGATACCGGAGAATGTTACTCCTCTTGAAGAAGAGACGAGTTTTGTGGAAGATGAAAGTTTTCCAACGGCGGATGAGGTGGTGCCTCGCCGGGGAAAACTCGAAATGACTTTAACCACCTTGTCGAGGATGACCCTGCTCCGGCACTATCGGTGATAGATGTGGTGGAGCATGCTGCCTTCAAAATCAAGTGGGGATCCTGCAGCATGTTGAACTTATCACGGCGGGAGGTGATATAGTTCACTTACATGGCCCGGGATATTGTGTTTTCTACGCATACCCTTTCGTCATCGGGTACACTCTCTCTCTTCCTCCATTGGTTGTAGACTTCTGCCGTTTCTACGAGGTGTGTACGGCCTAACTCACCCTATATATTTACAAAATTTTTGTGATGCTGACCAAGTATGCTGAATTGGCCGGTCGTGACGTTTCACTCTGTCACATGATGCACCTTTCCGCCCCTCATTTCCAGTGGGGGACCATGTTGCACCTCCATCATAGAGGTACGAAGAGTTTGGTGATTGGAATGGATGATAGGACCAATCACCGCTTTTGGGAGAGTTTCTTCTTCGTGCGTATGAAGCTCCTGGTGTCCGACCCTGTCGGATTCCCCGAGCCGTGGAATTTCGCCCATAAGTATTCCTTTGCTTCCTCTTGCTATAATGTTGATTAAGTATTCGCCATATGCGACCTCGTTAGATGGCCGCTGGCCTTTCATCTATTGTTTTCATTGCAGTTGAGAGTTCGCCTCCCTCGCCAGTGGAGGACATTCGTGACTGGGTGGCTTCAGTCTTGCCGCATACCGTGGGGATCGCGAGTGGGACCGCTTCCACGAGAGGTTTGGGAGCAGACCTGTAGTTAGTAAGTCGCTTTGCTTTGGCATTAACCGTAATCCTTCTTTGTATATTTCTCTATACTTATGCGGTCTTGTTTTGATAGGTCGGAGAGGGTCGAGATGAGCGAGGCCTCCCCGCTGCGCTTCATCAACCGGCAGCTCCTGTATGATCTGCGTTGGTGGCTCCTATGAGTGATGATGCTGGAAACTCGACCACAGCAGTACGTTTGGAGGTGGATACTCAACCGGAGACTCTGGTTCCGTCGGTTTGTAGGCTCGAGGAGTGTTCCCTTGTTGTCACCAGAGAGTCCCCATCAAAAAGGCAGAGTATAATATTGGAGGAGGCCTCAGCGATCGAGGTGCTGACACGGGGTGAGCCCGCTCAGATGGTTTCTGAGGCTGTAGTCGAAGTTGAGCGGGAGGTGATGGAGAGGTCCTCTGTGGACCCTAATGAAGTTTACGCACCGGGGATACGGAGTCCTGGGGCGGTCGTTACCGTTCACAGCAGACCATCATCATCTCGACAGGACAGTGCTCCTCCTTCGGTCGAGGATAGAGGGAAGGGTGTCGTGGTTGAGGACTATGAGACCGAGTCTGACCTTGATCCTGATGATGTGAGGCTATTCAAACGGGTTTTTACCAGGACCGTGGTGATGGCTGAGGGTCGCTCCCGAATTCTGGAGATACCATCGGATATCTTTTGCAGGATACGGTGGAGTTGGTGCCACAGTTTGACATCCTTTGTTCAGTTGCCGAGAGCGGAGCTCTTCAGCCGATCAGCGACTCTCAGCTCTCACGTGGTATAGCCGCGATGGGTCTGAGGGTAAGTTCTTCTGCCTTCTTCGTTTGGTGATTCTACTTTTTCTGAACCTTACTACTCCCTTCTCTCCATTTTTTTTGCAGACTTACATGATGGAAGTTAAGAGTGCTCGTGGGGCTGAGACGCGAGATGAGATTTTCTTGAAGATGGTTGAGAAATACCGGGGGAATCGTGATATATGCCGTGAGTTGCGCGAGCGGCTTAGGGCGGGGAATTGGTACCCTGTCTACAAGGGAAGAGTTGGAGAGGAGGGACGCGGAATTGATGCGGTCTATCCATAGATTCAGTGAGTTGGAAGAGCTGCTACATGCTAAGGATGAGGAACTTGAATTGGGCAAGGGGTCTCCACAGAGTGTAGGGACCTTCAAGCCAAAGTGCAATCATTGCATGCTGAGCTCGATCAGAGCGCTATCAAGGTGGAGGCTTTAAGTGTGGAATGGATGTAGAAGCTAGCTGAATTGGAAGGGAAGGTGGTTGCGTTGGAGCAGGCCGAACGTGACCATGAGTCTGCTTTGGCCAGAGTGGCGGTGCTAGACGACGCCATCCGTGTCCTCCGATCTGAGCAGGAGTCTGAAAGGGCGACGACCACCTTGAGGGAGGCTAGTATTGAGGAGTGCATTGGCAAGATCGACCAGGAGGCGCAGCGTTTGGGGGATCAGGTCTTGGCCTTCGAAGCAGAGAAGGTGCGGTTGTTGGCTTAGGTGGAGTCCTCCACTACTTCCGCTCCTCGCCGCTTGCATGAGTTGTGGGTTTACGCTGAAGCCCAACGAAACATATACAAGAGTTTGTGGGAGGCGGGGAGCGTTTATGAGGCTGTCTTTGAAGATGCTAGGGCGAAGGCACGTGAGGCCCGTGTCAATTGTGGTTATGATCCCGCATCGCCGGAGGCTGGCAGGGATGATGATGCCGACGATGGGCTTTCTGAAGATGACGGCGAGGGCGTCGATGGGGGTGACGCCGAATGAGGGTGTTGTTGCAGTTTTTATGTTTGGCTTTCTCTTGCACTTGTTTATTTTCGTTTTTCCTTTCTGTTCTTTTTTTTTGTTGGGCTTGTTCTGGCCTTTTGTAAGATGTAGTTGTCGCATTTGTGAATGGAATGACTGCTCAATCTTGTTTGTATTCTGGCTTTTATTTTGATATACTTATTTGCATACTTGCATGGATTTCTGGAGATTACATATACATAATTCAAGTGAGATCAACTAAAAATGATTCAAGCGAGATCGAATATAAGTGATTCGAGTGAGGTCGAATGTACTTGATTCGACGAGGTCGAATATAAACGATTCGAGCTAGGTCGAATGTAAGCGATTCAAGCGAGGTCGATGTAAACAATTCGAGCGAGGTCGAATGTAAATGATTCGAGCGAGGTCGAATGTAAATGATTCGAGCGAGGTCAAATGTATGTGATTCGAGCGAGGTCTAATGCGAGTGATCTGAGCGAGGTCTAATGCGAGTGATTCGAGCGAGGTCTAATGTGAGTGATTCGAGCGAGGTCGAATATAAATTATTCGAGCGAAGTCGAATGTAAGTGATTCGAGCGTGGTCGAATATAAGTGATTCGAGCGAGGTCGAATGTAAATGATTTGAGTGAAGTCGAATGTAAAGATTCGAGCGAAGTTAGCAAGGTCGAATGTAAGTGATTCTAGCGAGGTCGAATGTAAATGATTCGAGTGAAGTCGAATATAAAGGATTCGAGCGAGGTCGAATGTAAGTGATTCGAGCGAGGTCGAATGCAAATGATTTGAGCGAGGTTGAATATAAATGATTCGAGCGAAGTCGAATGTAAGTGATCGAGCAAGGTCGAATATAATTGTCTCGGAGTCAAATGTAAATATTCGAGCAAGGTTGGATGTATGTAGAGTGGAGCGGTCTTGGAGCTGTGCGAAGAAAAGCTGCGCGTTGCTTTATTTGTTCACTTCATTGGAGAGCATTACAGGAGGATGATACATATTTTGTTTATTGTGTACATTTGAGAAGTTCTCTCTACCTAGTCCCTTCATTGGTCCGTCTAGAGTAGACGATGGGCGGCGCAATGAATAAGTATCTTGAACTTCGAGGCAACTTCTTTTACCTTGGATAGGGTAGGTTCCCTGCGTGTTCGACGTCGGAGTTCGTGGGTTCCCAACGGGTCACGGTGGGTAGCCGCGAGGCGAGCCCCAACGGAAGGTTGTACTGGTGACCTTTGGTGCTGGTTTGTGCGATGTTGAACTTTATTTGAATTCAGTGATGGTCGATAGCTGCAGGGGTGTTATTTCGAGTGAGATCGAAACGAGAACCCATTATGAAGTCGAGCAAGGTTGATCCCCCCTTTTCCCCTTTTGTGTTGAGTTTTGGCGATTACCCGTCGTTGTGTTATTCGTGTGTTTCTTACGGCGAGTTCTACTCGTTTGATTTGTGCTGGGAGCCTTGTGTTCTGTAGGCAAACTTCAGTTAACCTGGCTTCATTTTTATTGGAGAATGTCGGGCGCCTCTCGGGTGAGACCCCGTCCGCTGCGTTTTGCTCCTATTGGAGAATATTGGACGCCGCTTGGGTGAGTCCCTGTCCGCTTTATTTCGTTTCTATTGGAGAATGTTGGGCCCCGCTTGGGAGAGTCCCAGTCCCTGTCCTCTTTATTTCGTTTCTATTGGAGAATACTGGGCGCTGCTTGGGCGAGCCCCAGTCCCTGTCCGCTTTAGGAGAGTTTCCGTCCATGTTTTCTTTCTGACGAAAAAACATGGTAAGTTAAAATTTGATGAATTTCTGTTACCTTAGTCAGCATGTCGGAGGATGGAGGGGTCGTGTCGCATGGTTTCCTGCTTCATTTCCCATCCTAAAGACAATTCTAGATGTCTTTGACCGTACTTGTTCGTCGGGATGTTGGGGCCGAGTCCCGGTCCGGATCCGTAAGATATGCACGAATTAGGAAAGCATGTCATATTCTGTTCATAAGGTGCATAAGGTGCATGGTGCGTGCAACTACGGGGGTGGGATGTGTTACTATAAGGTATCATGAAGCGGGTTATTGTCTATTATCCAGAGGTGGAAGAAGCGACCATCGTGTAAGACGTGCTTGTCAATGGGATTACAATCGTGCCAAGTGCACGACAATCAGGGTTCCGCTTCCCTCATCAGTGTGACGAGCCCCCGTTGATGCTATAGAGGCTGACCTAGATTGGATCGGTTTTGAGATCTATAGGGAACTAAGATTCTGATTAAGAAATTCCTACAAACAGCGCCAAATTGTTTACACAAAAACTAGCTCAAGCTTTTTGCAAGATCAATCAAAAGTGAAATAGAGGATTAATCTTAACCAAACATAGTTGACTCTAGATCGGACTACAATGAATATATGCACCAAAAGGCACGAGTTTATTGAACTTCTTTGATAATTACAAAGGTGCCTCAATATGAATGACATATTTACATTTTGGAGCGTAATCCTGTGCTCATGCGTTTAAAGTGGAAGATAATCTCGCTTTAGGAATGTTGACTTGACTGTTGTTGGATTAGCTAGAGAGGGTTCCTCTCTCTCTTTTCTTTCTCTTCTCCTTCTTCCGGAAGTCCCCCTTCTGTGGAAGACCTTCCCCTATTTATACCCCCATACTCCCCTTTATCCAATGGTTTTTAACCGGCGAATCCTCTGGTGGTCACGTCACCTTTGAAGCGTTGTTCACAGCGGGCGCTTAACTGCACAAACCCGCCGTTGATTCGATCTTAGATATGATAGGTAGTCGACGGGGTCGTACCCTGCAAGCCCTGACCACGGTTTGGTCGACCTTTCACTACGTTCTTTGATGTTGACCTTATGGACAGGTTTTGGCCTATACAAGCGCAATATAATGTCATTTAAGGGAGTTAGTAAAAGAAAACTTGTTAGGTAAAAAAAAAAGAAAGGATATTTGTTAAGTTAATTTACATCTACGGTTTGCTTCCTTCATCCACTCCTCCAAACAATATAACATTAGCACTCTTTGGTATAACAAATATTTCCTTGACCTAATCCTTTACGGTGTTCATAATAGAACACAGATTTAGGGAATTCATATTTTGCTGTGTGTTCTTAAGAATATTCGTATGATAGTAGTTTGCAATTTAAGAAAGTTTAAGTAGTTCCAGTGCAGGAAAAAATTGCATATATAAAAAATAAAGAAAAAAAATTACCTTATGACTATATTCAGAAGTACCAAGAAAAAAAAACAAAAGAGATACAACATACAAAAGAAATAAACTAGAAGAGAGAATAAAATACTTGTCTCAAAAGTGAAAGATACATAAGAAGAACTTTAGCCAAAAGAGAAAAGAAAGAATATTTAAATGGATAATGATTCTAGTCCTCTAGATGGATAATAGTCCCAAAAGAGTCTCCACGTTATCAAGATGTGTGCGTCACAGGGAAGGCAATAGCTACTCCCACTCACAATAAGTGTTCATTTCACCTTCGACGCACTCATTAAAAAATATGAAATTTATAGAAAAGATAAATATAATTATTATATTAATTTTAATTAATTATTATCTTGATATATTAAAATATATCAACAAAGATAATTTTAAAAAATAAAATTATTATTTTTTAGTTATATAACTAAACATTTATTATGAATCAAATAAAAAGATAAAATGATCAAAGTTATTATGGATTGATGGGAGTAGCGCACTACAATAACTTGCAGTATTTCTGAAACATACAGTTGCTGACTTTATAAAGTAAGTACAGACTTGCAGAAGGATAATACTTTAGGGTGATGCTACGTTATGCTCATATATATCCACATTCTTGGGAACACAAATAGGAGCTTCCCTAAAGAAACTTCCAACATTTATTAGCCTCCTCAGCAGCAGATTTCTTTGTTTAGCTTCTGTGCATTTACATTACATCATTAGTTTTTTTATCAGGTGAGTTGACCAAAAACAATAATGTAATTTATCATAATAACTCTGATATATATGATAATTTAAAAGTAGAGTAATAACTTGTAAAAGAAGTGTTAATTTTTGTCACGCCTGCTTTAATGGATTACAAACTGTATAACTCTTTGTCACGCCAGCAAAGTTACCTTTATAATTTCTCTATCTTCTGAAGTAGACGAATTTTTGTTAACGTTCTGACTAAACATAAAGTTGAATTAAAAACTGTATAACCCTTTGATTATTTTATAATGGGAGAAGAGTCCGAATATAACGTTCCAATTTAGCATTGAATATTTCTTTCGGTCCAAAATAAATAATTTTTTATTTATTTTTATATAGATTAAGAAATTCACATTTTGGCATTAATTAGTAATGAAATTGATCATATTAACTGTTACTGTCCCACATAAATACTCATAACATAATCCAACACTATTTACTTTAAGGACAATGTGAGAAAAAAATAATTAATTCATTCTCGAAATCTGAAAAAATCACTTATTTTGGCCCATAAAAGACCGAAAAATCACTTATTTTGTACATGAGAGAGTAGTGTAATAAAAAGATGAGGAACAAGAAATATGAGGCTAAAGGAGTGAAAAGGCAATTCAAAAGGCAAAGGTTTTACAACTTCCTCTACCTGTTTTGATTTGGACACGTGAATGGAATGAAAACCATATCGAGGGACAATTCTTTTTTTTCTAAGATCCACTGAAAAAGTTAAACAAGAAGGAAAAAAGAGAGAGCTTTTCCTTTCCCTAATTTGCTTTCATGCCAAACATAATATGCTTAATTAACTTTAACAAACTTTTGGGAATTATATTAATTTGAAGTACTTGGGTAGTAATTAAATGGAAATTCTTAAAAACTTTATAAAATAACTTTTTTGTCGAAAAGACAAATCAATCTACCTAATTGAAGAAAAAAAAACTAAGACGAACCTAATACAAAACAACAAATCATATTAATTTATCATGGCTAAGTGATAAAATTAAGGTGAAAATACATAATAATTAATTATAATTTAGTTATAAAGTTATATGGACTTATTGTTTGTTAATCAGTAGTAGTTAACCATAGTCTAATTATGATGTAATGTTAAACTATAGTTAGATAGTTAGTTAGTTGGTTAAGAAGGTTGATTAGTTTGTTATAAACAATAGTGGACCTATGTACAATTGTCTTCTTCTTCAGAAATGCAACGAGTCTGATTCTTTCTCTTCTTCTAGATCCTTCTTCCTCTTTTTAGTTTAGATTTCATTTTCATGGCAGTTAACATGGTATCAGAGTCACCGACTGAAATCTAAGCAAATTGCGAGAAATCTATACTTCTCTGTTACTACAATTCTGCAATTGAGTGCTGAATTGAGCTAGAGTAACCTTTGGTTGAAGCTAGGGTTTGTAAGCCACTTACTTTAAATCTATTTCTTGGTCAATAATGGCGATTGAAGATGAACACATTGACGCGACCTCAACTACTGGCAATTTCACTACTGGAACTACTACATTTCCCACCATCGATCATAACCACCCTTTGTACAGATACACCAGGTAGTTCTCTGATTTCTGTTCAACTTACCGGATCAGATAATTATGCCTTGTGGAGTCGTGCAATGAGAATTGGCTTGCTAGGTAAAAGTAAACTAGATTTTGTCGATGTGAGATTTCCCAAATCTAAATTTGAGCTTGAGCTTCATGATATGTGGGAGAAAGTTAATGCTATAGTTCTCTCATGGATAATGAATGATGTGAGACCAAGATTGTTGAGTAGTGTATTGTATGCATCTAATGCTCATTGAGATTGGGAGGATTTGAAAGAGAGGTATGATAAAGTAAATGCTTCGAGAATACTCTATTTGCATAGAGAAGTTCATACACTGCCCCAAGAGACTAGGATTGTAACTGACTACTTCTCAAGGCTTAGAGAGTTGTGGGATGAGTTTGATACTCTCATGCCTTGTCCTGGTTGTCCATGTCCTGAATCTAAACAGTATGCTCAACAATTTGAGTATCAAAGACTTCTTCAATTTCTCACTGGGTTGAATGAGTCTTATTCTCAATCAAGAAGTCCGATCATGATGATGTCTCCTCTGCCAAGTATAAACGAAGCCTATTCTTTGTTAGTAGATCAGGAAAGTCAAAGAAACCTCATAAGCACAACACAAGTAGCTCAGGTTACTGAAGCTTTGGAAAGTACTGCCCTATATAGCAGTAAGAATATGAATAATGCTGGAAATTATAAGTCCAAAAGGAGTCTGTAACGACCCGGCCGGTCATTCAGAGAGTTTAGCCCTGTTTTTCCCCATTTCTGCTTCATTATTCATTGTTCATCTCTATTATGTTCTGTCGGGTCGGTTGGCTCGCGTTCAGAGTGACTTTTTGAGAGAAATGACACACTTAGTCTCTTAAGTTGGTTAATTAGTTGGAAAAGTCAACAAGAAGTTGACTAATAGGTAAATGATATCAGAATTGGATTTTTATGGTTCAGATAGCTTCGTTAGGTGATTTGGACTTGGGAGCGTGTTCGGAATGCTTTTCGGAGGTTCGTGGTAGAACTAGGCTTGAGTTGGTGAAATTGGATTTTTGGCAATTTTCGATCGATAGTGGAAAAATAGCAATCGGAATCGGAATGGAATTACGGAAGTTGAAATAGGTTCGTAGTGTCGTTTGTGATGTGTGTGCAAAGTTTCAGGTCATTCGGACGAGTTTTGGTTGGTTCGGCATCGTTGGCGAATTTCGGAAGTTTAGAAATCCTAGGCTTGAATTTCGGGTTAATTTTGTGTCTTGATGTTGTTTTGAGTGTTCGGAGGGTTCGACTAAGTACGGGTGATGTTATATGAGGTGTTGGTATAATTGGTTGAGGCCCCTAAGGGCTCGTGATTGATTCCTGATGGCTTACAGAAGTTGGAACTTGGAAAAAAGCAGCAGAAGGCTGCTGATGTAACTCTTCTGGTATGGCCGCACCTGCGGATGGGCAGTGATCTAAGCCCACCTATACCACTACAGAATGGCAAGGCAAGGCCAATGTCGCTTTTACCCGATAGGATCGGGATCGAAATCCACAGGGAGTTAGATAATAGGAGTCGAGTTTTTATCCGATTTAGCAGTGCGTATTGTTCTTAATTACTCTTCTAAACATGAGTTGTTTTGATTCTATACTAAGTTTAATACTAAAGATTACTACTATCAAACTAACTACAATATATTTGTGGGATTTTATCAAGTATTTAAGGGCACTAGGGGTGCAACTTACCCCTAGGCGAGTATCTAACGAGATCTAAAATCTAGGATAAACTTTTTGATAATGGGCTTGTGAAATAACCTCACACTCAATTACTCACCCTATACCTCCCGGTAGTTTAGGTGACTTTGCCCGAATTGGCTTCCTCAAGCCTAATTGGGTGTTTCAACAAAGCAAGTGAAATGACTCAAGTCGGGTATTACTATCTCTAGTTTTTACCCTTTAATTGGGGCTATCAATCTCTTAAATTCATCCAAATTCCTTGTTAGCCTATTTATCTAGAATTGGGTCATCTTTTTCAAGAACAACCCTATTAAAAAAGGCAAGAATCTGTGTTTGCAACCACTAATTCAATATATTAAGCATGAAATAGCCTAAATATCACATACCCAATAACAAGTAGACCTTAAAAATGAAGAACCATTAGATACCCTAACTAGGGTTGGGTCACAACCCTAGCTAATGGGTCTAGCTACTCATATTCATGGAAGAAATCAAAATAAAAGATGAAATTAAAGCCATAAATGTTGATTACAAAGATAAAATCTAAAATTAAGGGTGGAATCTATGCTAAAGTTACTCAAAAAGGAAAAAGATGTTATCCACGAGCTCCCTAAAATATCTGATACCCTAAAAATGAGAAAAAAAGTATTTATACACAGCTGAAAATACTGGACAAAAATTCCCCTACGGAGGTTCTGTTGTTAGCGGAAAACTGAGCGCCCCAGCGGAAGGCCGCACAGTTATAAGCGCGGACTGCGGTTCTTCAACTGGCCACCTCTCTGAACTATATTTCCGCTCCCAACGGAATATTGAGCGCTCCAGTGGAAAGCGCGACATCAGATTTTTTACGCTGACCGCGCTCTTGTGAAGTTTGATTTTTGACAACTCTCTCAACTTGGTATTCTGCTCTCAGCGAATTTCCCATCGCAACCGTGCTTTAGGTTTCGCGGACGCGCAATTGTTACGCTGTCAGCGGTTCCAAAAGGCCCAAAACACATCTCTCTGAACCTCAATCCGCGGCCGCCCTCGGAATTTCACTTCAGCGAAATGTCTTCCGATGCAGCGTAATAATAGTGCTGTCAGCGCTTTTGCTAGATCCCTAGGCTGTGCAAGTTTGGCTCCTGTTTAAGTTATTTTTAGCCATTCTCCTCAATTTGACTCAAAACCAGCAATTTAAGCACCTTGCATTAGTTCTCGGGAGTACCTTAGTGCTTTTTTCCCCCAAAACCTAAGCAAAAAAGAGTAAATAGTAGGTAAAAATCCCTAGTTATAAACTCCCCAAGCTTAAGCTTTTGCTTGTCCTCAAGCAAACAAGGTAACACCCACCTCCACAAGAAAAAGAAAAAAAAGAAGTATTTCAGTTGTTCAAATGTGACTTCATTAAGCTTCAATTGGGACTAACAATTATCCTCAACACAAATGCATTATTGACCACATTATGCAATGGATTTCTTAGTTCACTAGGTCTAATGTGACACCCAAGCTTCAAGAGTTGACTCAATTCATCAAAGAGCTTCGCTCTCTCATGTAAGTCATTGTGGATCCAAGACTCTTTCTCCTCTACTCTCCATGAGCTCATCTCACCTTATAGAATGTCGCTCAAAACTGGGATTATCAAGAAGTGCGCTCTTCACTCTCAAAAGAATGCCACAAGTCCGGCTCTAAGTACCATAGGCTTGCCCCTCATGTAAATCACCACTAATGTAAGCTCACTCAACTTGAAATCTTATAGGGCTTTAACGGGATGTAATGAAGACTTTTTGGATCAAATTCGGGCATGATGAACTATGATAGAACATATTTCCTTAAGCACTCCATTTTCACACTTTGACTCATGTTTTTCTTGACTCTTTGAGTCATTTTCTCTTCCTTGGGGGAACTTAGAGAGACTTATTATCGCTCTTTCTTTTACTTGAGACTCATTTTTCTCTTTCTTTCATTATTCCAAGCCTTTCAATATTGTTCCATTAAGTTCTTTCAACCTTTACTTTTCTTTTTGACTTGTTTCTTTTTGGCTTTACAACCTTTTATTAGCCTTTACTTTTTCAATAATTCCTTTCATCACTTTGAATTTCCTCGTATCTCCCCCAAATTTATGATTTTGACTATTGTTCATCATGAGTGCTCAGGAAAGAATGGGTGCCAAGAGAGGGTCATTATAGAATGGATGAAGGTATGTAACGTGGTTTTTGAACAAACAGGCTTAGGATCAAAAGGGTTTGACTAAGGATACTATCATGGTAGGCTATGGAAGTCTTTAATTTCAAAAAGGGAATCAAGGAGAACCTATAATCACTTATCAAGTTGAGCTACACTAAAACTTTCTCCTAGAAAACCACTTGGGGAAAGTTCTAGACTTTCTGGCACGACACTTGGGATATGCAATTCAAAACCTCACCCCTCAAGCTACACGATCGTTAAAGAGCATAGAGCCGAGGGCCCACTACAACCTCGGTTTAGATTGAAAACTCACATATGGCTACAAACACCACTTGACGACAGTTTTAGACAACTCAAGAATTTAAGGGTCACAACTAGAACTAGACTCGTCTATAACTTGTCTCTTACCATGAGGTCAAAGGTAAATATGCTGGTGCCAAGTGAAGCTTACTCGAGTTACATTTATTCATTACTACCAAAGAAAGAAAAAACAAAAAACAAAACGAAAACAGACTCAATCCCTTAAAAAGGTCGTCACACCGTCCGTCGTAGGGAAGAGATACCTGGTTCACACAATTTCTACCCTTGGAAAGAACCGTGGCCTTAATAAAACCAAGGGCTTATTGATAACAAAAAATTAAAGACGAAGCTATAAGTTCAAAAACAAGCTACTAAACAAAATAAGAAGCTAAACTATAAAGAAAAATTATAAAAATAATAATAAAGTAAAGATATGGAAAGTAAAAATGAATATGTACAATAGGGGGTTAAGACGAATATACATCAAAGGGGAATGAATATATACATGAGAAAGGAAACTTTATATACATACCAAAGATAAAAGCAAACCAAAGGTACGGAAATTAAGTACTAGAAATGCAAATAAAGAAAAGAAAAGTAGTATTAAGAGTTATTATAGACAAAAAATATGTCTAAATGTCTGAATCACCAATAGAGGCCACCCCCTCCAATAAAGAGTAGCATTGCCCTTAATGCTAAATGCAAATATATAGAGTAGGGGAAGAGGTAGAGAGTAAGATAAAACTCCCTAGGATGCCTTAGTATGCATCGGGGTCGGGTCAGCTACAACAGAAGGATCAGTGGCAGTCACAATAACTGGATTCTGTGGCTGGGAAGAGGCTTCTCCCGCTGGCTCCTCTTGCTGGATCTCCATATCATCAGTACGAGGAATGACTCTTCTCCTCACTGGTGCTGAAGTAACCTCATGCTCTAGAACCTGTGTTGTCTGAGCAGCAGGCTCTCCTATATAGATCAATGGGGATGTCCCCCGCTATTGTGAGCTTGGCTACTTCCTTCTTCAGGTCATCCTGGGTCTTCTGCATTGCAACCTGACTCGTTTTCAGCTCATCCTGACTCTTCTTCATTTTCTTCATTGCCTTCCCCAAGTAATGAATTTCTTTCCCATGTGTGTCCAAGGTCTCCAAAATCTTCTTTTGGTTATCAACCAAACTCCTCAAGGTCTCCTCCAATGTTGGAGCAACTCTATCTATGCTGGAGTCGACTGGGATCCAATAACATTGGAAAAGTCAGTTAGCTTTGAAGAAGCTACTTGCAGCCAGTTGTTGATACATGCCAATGTCTGAGACACCCTCAGAGCAGTCTTAGGGTATTTGGAAGAGGAGGGCACTAATGTAGGAATGGCGACAGAAGTACCAGAGGAAGGCTCCGGGATGGCAACAACAGAGGACCCTTCAACAGTAGTAGAAGGCTCAGCAGCAGTAGAAGTGGTGGCTTTGCTCTTTGCTATGGGGTTGTCTCGGCCCTTCAAGTTGTACCAGGAGAATGGAAATTTCGGATTCACATTTTGATCAAAGTCCCTTCCCTCAACTCCCATGTCCTGAAAGTACATAATGAGGAAATTGGGGAAGGGATATGAGTGCTCATTCTTCTGGACTGTTCTGGTAATAACCCTTGCCATGATATTCCCGACGTTGATCGGGAACCCTTCCATACTTTACCCCACAATAAGAGCTCGTGAAAGAGGCATGTCACTGTCGTGTAAAGTGGGGTCAATCCTGCTACACACAAATGTTGCCCAGCCCTTAGCCTCAAAACTCAGCGTGTTCCTGAAGATAGTAGCCCCGAGTGTCAACCATGTCGAAGTAGTCCCAGGAATAGAAATAATGGAGGCCAACCACGGGCGAGCTAAATCACCCAAATCCACTTTCTCTATGTAGAGGGTATCATCTTCATGGTTGAAACACACATAATCATTGAGTGCCTCGCCATTGAAAAGGATTTTCTTGTTCCGAACTTGGGTCAGGTATGTGCCCTTTTTGATATGGGCAACATTGACGTAAAATTCTTTGACCACAAATTCATTGGCCTCTTGAACCCCACTGGTGAAGAATTTCCACCCCACCCTTCCATTGAAGTGCCTCTTGACGTTCGGGTTATGGGGTATAAGGTCATTATTAATGAATGGTCTCTCCAAAACAAGTGACCTATGAGGCCACCACTCTCTAAACTTGTGATAAGCGGGTTCGGGGACAAAATGATCCTTCCAAACTATTGGATTACGGGTCCTAAGTAACCCCCCTGCCTGTGTTTGGGTGTCACCACCCCTGCCATCATTTGGGGAATCATTAGAACTGTCAAGATTAATTGAAGCAGGTGTGGTGGATGGAATATTGCACCGGTGGACTGAGGAGGAGAAGAATCACTAGACAGACCCAAGCTATCTGAAGAGCCTGATGTTGTAGGCTCGTTGACAAGACGCCTAGGCTGAGATTGAGCCTCTACCCAGGCTACACCACTGTCCCCCTCCGAAACCTCCCGTGAGGGGACATATTCACTGTACTCTGATGGGTCGGGAGTTGGCCTCTAGAGTGTTGTTTTGTTTCCTATAATCTTTCTCGAACCCAAGGGTGTTGCTGGTTGTTTACCCTTACCACGACCCCGAGAGGAATCCCCTCTTTCGGGTTGTTTGTCTGAGGCACCTCTTGATCTAACCATTATCTGCAAACATGTCAAAGAAATATCATTAGTATATGGTATACAATTACCCAATATAAGCATAGAGATATATGTTGCAGAGATCAAATCGTATACACACAGACAAAACCGCTGTTAGTGAAAAGGTGGACCGTTACAGCGGAATGGTCACCGCTGTCAATGGAAAAGCAACCGCTGCAGTGGAATGGTGGGGATCAGAATACCCACTTTCTGAAGTTGGAAACTGCTGACCGTAGAAAAATGAGTGCGGCCGCGGAAGTCTCACAGCTATAGCAGAAAAACAAACGCAACTGCGGAATTGATTTTGCCATTCTCTGAATCTCATTTCCGCTGTCAGCGGAAAAGTGACCGCTGCAGCGTAAAGCCAACCATTGTCAGCGTAATTTTGACTTCTGTAGTGGCAATGTATTTTCAAAAATCCCATCATAGAACAATCCGCTGACATCAGATTTTCGGTCCGCTATTTTTTCACAAACTAGGGTTTAACAATTTAACAAAATTAGACATGAATTACATAAAATTGAACACCATAGATCTTATTAGGAAACAACAATTCACTACCCATTGATTATACCCACTTGGTGAAACATGCTCATGAATTAGGTCTATAATACCCCATTTAAGAAGAAACAATCAAAAAGATAAAAATCTACAATTAGAATCAAGAATTTTGAACATACCAATGTTAGATTTAATGTAGGATGCAATCTTGTTAGATGAGTGGAGCTTTGATGCACAGTGAAATTTAATATGAACAGTAAAAGGGGGCTCTGAGATGGTAAAGTGAGAAAAAGGTAAAGGAATGGGGTCCTCCTCTATTTATACCAACTCCTAAGACCCACACCGACTTACCTAGCGTGGCAGCGAAATTTTACCGATGACCATGATTTTTGGATTCCACCAGTCCGCGTCCGCGGAACCATTCTGCTCCAGCGCAATTGAATGCGGCAACGATTTTGTGCATCCTTAGCTCATTTTCCAGAATTATGTCCTGCAATGCATCAACCATGTCCTACACAAATCTCGCAAACAAGTTTGTTTAAGAAAATCTAATCTAAGAAGAAGAAACAAAAAGAAAGAAAAACAAACACTTGGGTTGCCTCCCAAGAAGCACCTTATTTAACGTCGCGGCACGACGCAGGTTACCATGATCAATTGAACTTCAACAAAGCCACCATGTGGCTATCCTCAAACTTCCCCAGGTAGTGCTTGACACGATGCCCATTCACAGAAAATTTTTCACCATTTTTGTTCTTTAGATCAAGGGCACCAAAAGGTGTGACCAACACCACCTCGAATGGACCACTCCATTTTGATTTGAGCTTGCCCGGAAAGAGACGCAGCCGGGAGTTGAAGAGTAGTACTAAATCACCCACTTTGAATTCTTGGTTCTTAGCATACTTGTCATGCAAATACTTCATTTTCTCCTTATACAATGAAGATCTTGAGTAATCAAGAAACCTAAACTCGTCAAGCTCATTGAGATTATCAACACAGAGATTTGCTGCAGTGTCCCAATCCAAATTCAACTTCTTCAAGGCCCATAATGCTTTGTGCTCCATCTCAACCGACAAGTGACATGCTTTACCATACACCAACCGGTACAGGGACATACCGATTGGGGTCTTGAATGCAGTCTTATACGCCCATAGTGCGTCATCAAGCTTTCTTGACCAATCGGTCCTATTGGCATTCACAGTCTTGGACAAGATGTTCTTGATTTTCCGATTTGAAACTTCAACTTTCCCACTAAACTGAGGATGGTAAGAAGTGGAAACTTTGTGATTTACCCCATATTTGGCAAGCAACGTATCAAAATCTCTATTATAAAATTGAGACCCCCCGTCACTTATGATTTCCTGAGGTGTCCCAAACCGTGTGAAAATGTTCTTCTTTAGAAAAGCAACTACACTCCGGGCTTCATGTTGGGAAAGGCCACGGCCTCGACCCACTTTGAGACATAATCCACCCCCACAAGAATGTAGGTATTACCACACGAACTAACAAACGGGCCCATGAAGTCTATGCCCCACACATCAAATATGTCAACTTCAAGGATCATTGTGAGGGGCATTTCATCCTTCTTTGATATGCCACCCGCTCTTTGACACTCGTCACACCTCTTCACCAATTCACTTGCATCTTTATACAAAGTTGGCCAATAAAACCCACAACTAAGAACTTTAGAAGCTGTCCTTGCCCCACTGTGATGACCACCATAGGGCGAGGAATGACAAGAATCAAGAATGGTCATTTTTTCTTCCTCGGGACACACCGTCGAATAACTCCATCATTGCAAATTTTAAACAAGTACGGCTCATCCCAATAGTAATTCAAGTTGTCCTGCCTAACCTTCTTCCTTTGGTTAGAAGAGAGCTCACACGGGACAATACCGATAACAAGAAAATTGGCGATGTACGCAAACCAAGGCATGTTATGCTTGGAGACCGAAAGGAGCTGCTCATCCAGAAAGGCATCATTGATCCCAAGACCATCTTTTTTCCTTCCTTGCTCCCCTAACCGGGACAAATGATCGGAAACTTGATATTCGCTCCCCTTTCTATCAACAATCTCAAGATCAAATTCCCGGAGCAACAAGACCCACCTCATAAGCCTAGCTTTGGAATCCTTCTTCGTCATCAAGTACCGGAGCGCCGCGTGATCGGTGGGAACAATCACCTTGGCGCCCATGAGATATGGCCTAAATTTTTCCATATCCAACAATTCCTTCTCCGTGACGTTATAGTTAACTTGGGCATCGCTCATGGTTTTTCTAGCATAATATACAGGATGAAAATTTTTGTACACCCGTTTCCCCAAGACCGTTCCCACCGCCACGTCACTTGAGTCACACATGAGCTCAAAGGGAGAGCTCCAATTTGGTGAGGTGATGATAGGAGTGGTAGTTAACTTATACTTCAACAACTCAAAGGCTTTCATACATTCTTCATTGAATTCAAACTTGGCGTCCTTCTCCAATAACTTGCATAGGGGATTTACCACTTTTGAAAAATCTTTAATGAACCTCCGGTAAAATCCCGCATGCCCAAGGAAACTTTGAACTCCCTAGACGGAAGTCGGAGGAGGCAACTTGGAGATAACTTCGATCTTGGCTTTATCCACTTCCATGACATCTTTTGAGATCTTATGGCCGAGGACAATGCCCTCCTCGACCATAAAATGGCATTTCTCCCAATTCAACACAAGGTTGGTTTCTTCACACTAGGCGAGAACTTTATCAAGATTTTGCAAACACTCATCAAATGAGTCCCCAACCACACTGAAGTCGTCCATGAATACTTTGAGATAATCCTCTACATATCCGTGAATATCGCCATCATGCACCACTGAAATATAGCGGGTGCATCGTACAATCTGAATGGCATCCTAGAGAAGGCAAATGTCTCGTACGAGCAGATGAATGTTGTTTTCTCTTGATCTTCTGGGGCTATAAGTATCTGGTTGTATCCCGAATACCCATCCAAGAAACAATAGAAGGTCCACCCAGCAAGTCTGTCAAGCATCTGGTCCAAAAATGGCAAAGGAAAGTGATCCTTTCGGGTCACCTTGTTCAGCTTCCTATAATCCATACAAACCCCCCAGCTAGTTACGGTCCAAGTGGGAATCAACTCATTCTTATCATTTTTCACCATTGTCATACCACCCTTCTTCGAAACGCATTGCACTGGTGAAGTCAAAGCACTATCAGAGATTGGATAAATAACTCCAGCATTAAGCCACTTGATTATCTCCTTTTTGACCACCTCTTGCATCTCCTCGTTCAACCTCCGTTGATGTTCTACGAAAGGTTTTGCATCATCTTCAAGAATGATTTTGTGCATGCAAAAGGCGGGGCTTATGCCCCGAATATCTGCTAGAGTACATCCAATTGCTTTCTTTCTCCTTTGGAGCACTTCGAGGGTTGAGTCTACCTGCACTTGGGTTAAACAAGCAGAAAGTATAACAAGTAAAGTACAAGCAGGGCCCAAGAATTCATACCTGAGGTGTGGTGGAAGAGGCTTCAACTCCAAGGTTAGTGGCTACTCGATCGAGTGCTTTGTCGGTGGAGTCTTTCGATTTTCCAAATCCAAAGATAGCTTATGGGGTCCATAATAATAAGAACCCATGCCATGCAATGCATTAGTACACTCAACCAATCCATCCGTCACGACATCCTCATAGTTTAATAACACTGCTTCCATGGGATCCTCCACATTGATCATTGAGCTTGCATCATCAATTATCACATCGGTTACTAGATCCACAAAAGAGCACACCTCCGTACTATTTGGTTGCCGCATTGATTTACATACATGGAAAACAACCTTTTCATCACCCACCCGGAAGGTGAGCTCACGGGCCTCCACATCTACCAAAACCTTCCCCATTGCGAGGAAAGGTCTTCCCAAGATAATCGGCACCTCAAAGTCGACTTCACAATCCAATATCACAAAATCCGCAGGCAAGATGAATTTGTCGACCCGCACTAAAACATCATCAATGATACCCAGGAGCCGCTTCATATTTTTAACCGCCATTTGAAGTCTCATCGAAGTTGCTCTCAGTTGGCCAATTCCCAAGGTTTTAAAGACAGATTAAGGCATCAAATTTATACTAGCGCCCAAGTCACATAATGCCTTTGCAAAGTCCACACTACCAATAGCGCAAGGGATAGTGAATGCTCCGGGATCCTCTAGTTTGGGTGCCATTGAGTGAACAATTGCACTCACTTGGTGGGTCATCTTGATTTTCTCGCACTCCATGGATATCTTCTTTGTCACCAAGTCTTTCATAAACTTTGCGTACCCGGACATTTGTTCAAGAGCCTTAAATAATGGTACGTTGATAGACAAACTCTTCATCTTTTCTATGAACTTCTTGAACTGATTCTCATTCTTCTTCTTTGCCAATATTTGAGGATAGGGAAGAAGAGGCCTAGTAAATGGGGCCTTGTCTTTTGGCACAACCGGCTCGGGTATGTCAATTACGTGTTCCCTAGACGGGTTCACGTCATTTTGTGTTTCCTCCTCATTATCATGGATGTCAATCCTCACTTCACTATTCACTGGCTCTTCACTCACTTTCTCAACCTCAATAGTAACATCATATTGTTTCATCTCATCATCATCACATACAACCCTCTTTTTCTTGGAAGAACTAGATTCACCACCTCAACTGCTCCTTGTGGCATCGCCATTGCATGTCTGGTGTTGTTGTTGTTCCCACCCTTTGGGTTCACCACCGTGTCACTAGGTAGTGCCCCCTTAGGGTGAGTGTTAAAAGCTTGGGATATTTGCGCCATTTGGACCTCAATATTGCTGATGAAGGTAGTGTGGGAGGCATCTTGAGCATCCGAATCGGCATTCCGTTCCATCATTTGTTTAACATTTGCTCGATCCGGTCTATAACATTGCTCGATGAACTCTGGCCTTGGGATTGATAGGGGGTGGATTTTAGGTTGTTGGTACATCGAGGGACTTTGAAAACCCGACCCCCGGTTACCGTTTCCACCCCAATTGCTATTATTGTTCCCATTCCAATTGTTGTTGTTGCCTCCCCATTGTTGATTGTTGTTGTTCCCCCAGTTATTCGAGTTGTTGTAGTTTTTCTAGTTTCCTTTCCCTCGATTGCTCCAATTTTGATTGTTTCCCTGAGATCTCCACTGTTGGTTTGGAGCATTGCTCCTTTGTCCTTGGAAATTGTTTGCATACATCACACCCTCATTCTGCTCATCATAGGAATCATCATTGTTGTACCCACTTACACATTGATCACTTTTATCATTGTGGCTTTGCATTTGTTGGCCATCTTGTCTTCACTTGTTGATCAAAAGATTGACCCCTTCAATTGCATGAACTTGCTTTGGTCCTTGAATTTGCTGAAGTTGTGCCTTGGCAAGTTGGTTCATAGTTGTTGTTAGCTTAGCAATGGCTTGGTCATGGTCTTCAAGTTCTTTATGGAGGTTAATCACACTTGGGTCACCTTGGGGCACATTAGCCCGGCTTTTCCATGCTGATGAAGTGTTAGCTTTTTTATCAAGAATATCACAGGCTTCATCATAAGATAGCTTCATGAAGTTCCCCCCCAACTAATTGGTTGACCACACATTGACTGGTCGTGTTAATGCCCTGGTAAAATGTTTGTTGAATCATAGCTTCTGTCATATCATTCTTGGGGAATTCCTTGACCATAGTTCTGTACCGCTCCCAAATCTCATGGAGGGGTTCGTTTGGTTCCTGCTTGAATGCCAATATTTCATCCCTCAAAGCTGTCATGTGTCCGAAAGAGAAACACTTGGCAATGAACTTGTCTGCCAACTCATCCCATGTAGAGATAGAATGGTTAGGGAGTCGTTCAAGCCAATCCAATGCTTTCCCTCGGAGAGAGAAAGGACCTCAAAGCATCCTTCGATACGTTGGTTTGCTTGCTTCCCCAACAGGTATTCACAAATCCTTTTAAGTGTTTGTAGGAATTCTGATGGGGAGCACCCGTGAAATATCCTCGCTGCTCCAATAATGTCAACATGACATTAGTAATTTGAAAATTGGCCGCCCGAATTCTGGGTGGGACAATTGCACTGGCATATCCCTCATTCGGAAGCACCCCAGGAGGTTCTCTTGGAGGAGGCGGGGGAGGGTCTTGAATATTTTCATTGGCATTGGCCTGGCGGCCTCGTGTTTGAGCTTGAGGTACTAGATGCACCTCATCTTCCCCGTTATCATCTACCTCCTCCCCCAGTATAACATTGCCGAGTGGATCAACCATTTGTACCTGTAGCGATTTAAACACACAAATTAATAAAATATAAGGAAAGAAAAACAATCTACATAACTAATCGAATAGATAGCCATCACCGTTTAACTCCCCGGCAACAGAGCCAAAAAGTGATCGAAGCCCACCTATACCACTACAGAATGGCAAAGCAAAGTCGATGTAGCTTTTACCCGATAGGATCGGGATCAAAATCCACATGGAGTTAGATGGTGGGAGTCGAGTTTTTATCCGATTTAGCAGTGTGTATTGTTCTTAATTACTCTTATAAACATGGGTTGTTTTGATTCTATACTAAGTTTAATACTAAAGATTACTACTACCAAACTAGCTATAATATTTTTGTGGGATATTACCAAGTATTTAAGGGCATTAGGGATGCAACTTACCCCTAGGAGAGTATCTAACGGGATCTAATCTAGGATAAACTTGTTGACCATGGGCTTGTGAAATAACCTCACACTCAATTACTCACCCTATATACCTCTTGGTAGTTTGGGTGACTTTGCCCGAATTGGCTTCCTCAAGCCTTATTGGGTGTTTCAACAAAGCAAGTGAAATGGCTCAAGTCGGGTATTACTATCTCTAGTTTCTACCCTTTAATTGGGGCTATCAATCTCTTAAATTCACCCAAATTCCTTGTTAGCCTATTTTACCTAGAAGTGGGTCATCTTTCTCAAGAACAACCCTAGTCAAAAAGGCATGAATCTGTGTTTGCAACCACTAATTCAATATATTAAGCATGAAATAGCCTAAATATCACAGACCCAATAACAAGAAGACCTTAAAAATGAAACCCATTAGATACCCACACTAGGGTTGGGTCACAACCCTAGCTAATGGGTCTAGCTACTCATATTCATGGAAGAAATCAAAATAGAAGATGAAATTAAAGCCATAAATATTTATTACAAAGATAAAATCTAAGATTAAGAGTGGAATCTATGCTAAAGTTACTCAAAAAGGAAAAAAGATGTTATCCACGAGCTCCCTAAATTATACAATACCCTAAAAATGAGAAAGAAAGTATTTATACACACCTGAAAATATTAGACAGAAATGCCCCTACGGAGGTTCCGTTGTCAGCGGAAAACTGAGAGCCCCAGCGGAAGGCCGCGCAACTATAAGCACAGACCGCGATTCTTCAACTGGCCACCTCTCTGAACTACATTTCTGCTCCTAGCGGAATATTGAGCGCTCCAGCGGACAAGAAAGTGCGGCAACGGATTTTTGACGCTGATCGCGCTCTTGTGAAGTTTTATTTTTGATAGTTCTCTGAACTTGGTATTACGCTCTCAGTTTATTTCCCAACGCGACCGCGCTTTAGGTTTTACGGCCGCACAATTTTAACGCTGTCAGCGGTTCCAAAAGGCCCAAAACACATCTCTCTGAACCTCAATCTGTGGCAGTCCTTAGAATTCCACTGCTGCATAATAATAGTGTTGTCAGCACTTTTGGTGGGTCCCTTGGTTGTGCAAGTTTGGCTCTTGTTTAAGTTATTTTTAGCCATTCTCCTCCATTTGACTCAAACCCTGCAATTTAAACACCTTGCATTAGTTTTCGGGAGTACCTTATTGCTTTTTTGCCCCAAAACCCAAGCAAAAAAGAGTAAATAGTAGGTTAAAATCCCTAGTTATCAGGTAGCCGCATGTGAGATGATCGCATGTGCGGAGGTGGTGTCACAGATGCGGAATGTGAAGGTCTGGGCTTGATCGCAGATGCGAAGGAAGGAACGCATCTGCGAGCCCGCATGTGCGAGTTTGGCTGCAGGTGAGGACGTTGGGCTTAAGTGACTTTAGCAGGTGTGCAGCTGGGACCGCAGGTGCGAGAAAAGTGCTTGCTTGTGCGGAATCCCTGGTTAGAACCGATAAATTTGTGACTTCGCGAAATTTGGGTTATTTTCCACCATTTTTTGTTCGGACTTGGAGCTTTTTGAGGGATTGTGAAAGGGATTCAAGGGGAAACACTTTGAGGTAATATTTTTTGGACCTAAAACTTGATTCTATGGTAAATTCTAACTGATTAAGCATGAAATTTGTGGGATTTAAGGGTGAAAATGTGGGGATTAGGGCTTGAAACTTGAGATTAAGAATTGGGTTATTGAGGGGTCCAACGAAGTTAGATTTTTATCAATTTGGCATGTATGGCCTCGTGATAGGATAAGGATTCTGATTTCATGATTTTTATCGGATTTTGAGACGTGGTCCCGAGGGTCAGGTTTGGCCAATTTCAGGATTTTTTATTGAATTTGATAATTTTCGCGTGGGCTTTGTTCCTTTGGCATGTATTAATGATATAATTCTGATTTTGGATAGATTTCGGGCGATTTGAGGCTGAGTCGAGTGGAAAGGACATCTCAGAGTATATTTTCATCCGGCTTGAGGTAAGTAACGATTGTAAATCTAGACCTGAGGGTATGAAACCACGAAATATCATACTATTTCGATAAATGAGGTGACACACATGCTAGGTGACGGACGTGTTGGCGTGCACCAGTAGGGATTGTGACTTGGTCCGTCTCGTGGCAACTGTAGAGTTGCATATTTTGATAAACTCTATATGATATCCATGTGTTTCAGAAATGATTCTGTTAACTTGGGCTGGATGCCATGTTTGGGGCCTTGTGTCGTACTGTTTGGATCCTCAGGGGTATTTTACTACTATCCTTACACTGTTTTGATAGAAAATATATCCTCAGTCATGATTTATATTGTTTACTGTTTAATCCTGTAAATAACTCCATTTTTAAATATATGAACGTTATTTTGGGCTGAGTCCCCTGAGTTGTACTGAAATGCCCGAGTGGCTTGTGAGGTTGATGACTGAGTGAGGCCGAGGGCTGGATTATGAGGATAGTTAGGGATCGGGCTGCACACCGTAGAGTTATATATATATATATACATATATATATATATATATATATATATATATATACATATATATATATATATGGATCGGGCTGCACGCCGCAACGATATAGCGCTTGGGTTGTAGGAGCCCCTCCGGAGTCTGCACACCTCTAGTGAGCGCAGTTGACTATATATGGATCGGGCTACACGCCGCAACGGTTATTAAAAGGTACCTATTGAGCATGAGTGTTGATTGGTGATAGTTGAGTCACGAGTGACTGAGAGGCTTGCCCGAGGGGCTATATATGAGTGATACTTTGCCCGAGGGGTTTGTTTCTATGAAATTTCTATTTTCACTCTTCTTTTCTACCGAGCCTGTATTGAAAATGTTGAACAAGTGTTTTAAACAACTTTGATTGAAACTGGAACTTTTACGAGATATTCAAAAATTAATTACTAATATGATCCTGTTATTTCCACTGAGGTTTTATGCTATGAGATTTATATGATTTTAAATGCTCGTCACTGCACTCAATCTTTAGTTATAATTGTTACTTACTAAGTTGGCGTACTCACGTTACTCCCTACACCTTGTGTGCAGATTCAGGTGCCAGGGCATCAAGCTGAGAGCTGATCTTCTCCCTTCAGAGTATTCCAGAGATTTGCGAGGTAGCTGCACGGCGTTCGCAGTCTTGCCTTTCTCCTTCCTATCTTTTAGCATTTGCTATTTCTTATACTCATCTTGTATTAAGTAGACAGTATCATACTTGTATTTTTAGTTAGTCATGACTAGTGACTCCGGGATCGGGCAGTGTTTAATGTTTTACCTATTTCTGCTTGTTTTGAAATGCTTAAACGAAAGATTTATGATAATATCTTATTAGTAAGGTAATGGAAAATCCTTTTTATGATATAAGTAATGAATTGTCTAGCCTAGTATTGCGATAGGCGTTATCACTGCCAGGGTGGTTTGGGGTCGTGACAAGTTGGTATCACAGCTCTAGGTTACATAGGACTCACCAGTCATGAGCAGGTTTAGTAGAGTCTTGCATATCAGTAAGGAGACGTCTGTACTTATCTTGGAGAGGCTACAGAACCCTTAGGAAAAATCTCACATTCTTGAATTCTTGTCATGCGAACCTGTTTATTCTGGTAACTAAACTTCTATTATTTCATTCTCCCACAGATGATGAGGACACGTGCTACCGAGCATGATGATCAGCCACCAGCTAGGCCCGTGAGGGGTCGAGGTCGTGGTAGAGGTAGAGGTGCAGCCCGCACAGCAGTCGGGGTAGTACCCATAGACCCATCTGTTATTCTAGATCAGGTCCCAGCCACAAATGTTCCAGCGGGACCATCCCAGGCACCGGTTGTGCCTATTGTTATTTCGGGTCTTCAGGAGACCTTGGCTCAGATCTTGACCGTGTGCACCAGTCTTGCCCAGGATGTCGCTGTTTTTACTACATAAACTACTTCTTAGGCCGGGGGAGGCACTCAGACTCCTGTCGCCCGTACACCCGAGCAGGTTGTTCAGGGACTTTAGACACCGGGGGCAGCCCCAGCCCAGCTGGTTGCACTTGTTCAGGATAATGTGATTCCCGTCATGCCAGATGACGAGCAACGCAGGTTGGAGAGGTGTGGTTGACTTCAACCCCTATATTTTAGCAGCGTAGAGGGAAAGGACACCCAGGGTTTCTTAGACAGGTGTTAGAGGATTCTGCGTACAATGGGTATATTGGAGACCAGTAGGGTCTCGTTCACTACCTTCCAATTTTAAGGAGCTTCCTTTACTTGGTGGGAAGCTTTTGAGAGGCGTAGGCCTGTTGGTGCAGCACCCCTTACCTGACAGCAGTTCTCCGTTCTCTTTCTGGAGAAGTATGTGCCATAGTCCCGCATGGAGGAGTTGCGTAGGCAGTTTGAGCAGTTGCGTCAGGGTTATCTAACCTGACGCAGTATGAGATGAGGTTTTTAGAGCTAGCTCGTCATGCTGTTTGGTTGGTTCTACGGATAGGGAGAGGATCAGGAAGTTCGTGGATGGTTTCTCAAATCAGCTTCGGATTCTCATGAGCAGGGAGAGAGTATCAGATGCTACTTTGAGGAGGTTGTTGATATTGCACGAGAGATTGAGTCAGTTCGTCGCCAGGAGAGAGATGAGAGGGAGGCCAAGGGGCCTCGAGGATCTGGTAGTTTTGGTGGTGTCCCTTCAGGAGGACAGTTCCAGCACGGCAGAGGCCGTCCATTCAGGAAGGGTTAGTCAGCCCCCTCTGGTCATCGTGGTGGATCATCTGGTCATGGTCCTCACAGTTCTCATTAGGGGCACCCATCATTCAGTGCCCTCCCAGCCTAGAGTTCATCCCGTGCACCATCAGTTCAGGGTTCCTCCATGCCAGGTTCTTCTATTAGTTATCTTGGTGCTAGGGGTTCCCTTCAGTCCCCGTCCCCCGCACTGGAGTCAGCCCTCGACTTCAGTGTCCTCGTCTTCTTAGGGGTCCATCACAGCAGAGGAGTCAACCCTCGAATTCAGCTCTAGTTACTTCACCACCCGCCCAGGCAGCTAGGGGTGGGGGTCAGGTAGCTAGAGGCCTCCCTAGAGGGGGAGGTCGATCAGGTGAGGGTCAGGGCCGTTTTTATGCACTTCCAGCCAGACTAGATGCTATGGCCTCAGATGCCATTATTAAAGGTATTGTTTCAGTTTGTCACCGAGATGCCTCACTCTTATTTGATCCTGGTTCCACATAATCATACGTCTCATCATATTTTCCCATTTTATGGATATTCCTCGTAGTCCTTAGTTACATATGTTCATGTGTCGACTCCGGTGGCCGATAATGTTGTTGTGGACCGTGTGTATCGGTCATGTGTGGTGTCTATTTGGGGTCTGGAGACCCGAGTGGATCTGTTATTGCTCAGCATGGTTGACTTTGATGTGATATTGGGCATGGATTGGTTATCTCCATGTCATGATGTTCTAGATTATCACGCTGAGATCGTGGCCTTAGCGATGCCGGGATTTCGAGAGTTGAGTGGAGAGGTTCCATTGATTATGTGCCTAGTAGGGTTATTTCACACCTGAAGGTTCAGCGCATGGTGGAGAAAGGGTGTTTATCTTATTTGGCTTTTGTGAGGGATGTCAGTGCTGAGACTCCCACTATTGATTCTGTTCCTGTAGTCCGTGATTTTCTGGACGTGTTTCCTGCAGACCTGTCGGGCATGCCGCCTGGCAGGGACATTGATTTTGGTATTGATTTGGTGTCAGGAACTCAACCTATTTCCATTCCACCGTATCGAATGGCACCGGTAGAATTGAAGGAATAAATAGCAGCTTCAAGAACTCCTAGATAAGGGGTTTGTTCGGCCTAGTTTGTCACCTTGGGGTGCACATGTGTTATTTGTGAAGAAGAAGGATGGTTCCATGAGAATGTGTATTGACTACATGCAATTAAACAAGGTTACAGTAAAGAATAAGTATCCTTTGCCTCGTATTTATGATTTGTTTGACCAGCTTCAGGGATCCACGGTGTTCTCTAAGATTGATTTGGGATCCGGGTATCATCAGCTGAAGATTCGGGATTTAGATATTCCTAAGACGACTTTCAGGACCCGTTATGGCCATTATGAGTTCTTGGTAATGTCTTTTGGGTTGACCAATGCCCCAGCAGCGTTCATGCATTTGATGAATAGTGTATTTCAGCCATATTTGGATTCCTTTGTTATTGTGTTCATTGATGACATCCTGGTGTATTCTCGTAGCCAGAAGGAGAATGCTCAGCAATTGAGAGTCGTGTTGCAGAAATTGAGGGAGGAGAAAATTTATGTAAAGTTCTCCAAGTATGAGTTTTGGCTTGGCTCAGTAGCATTCTTGGGGCACGTTGTGTCTAGTGAGGGTATTCAGGTGGATTCGAAGAAGATAGAGGCGGTGCAGAGTTGGCCCAGACCGTCCTCAACTACAGAGATTAGGAGCTTTCTTGGTTTGGCGGGCTATTACCGTCGCTTTGTGAAGGGATTCTCTTCTACTGCTTCACCCTTGACTAAATTGACCCAAAAGGGTGCTTTGTTCAGGTGGTCGGACGAGTGTGAGGAGAGATTTCAAAAGCTCAAGGCTGATTTGACCACAACTCTTGTGTTAGTTTTGCCATCAGCTTCGGGTTCTTATACTGTGTATTGTGATGCCTCGAGGATAGGCATTGGTTGTGTCTTGATGCAAGAGGGTAGGGTGATTTCCTACACCTCGCGCCAATTGAAGACCCATGAGAAGAATTATCCTGTACATGATCTTCAGTTAGCAGCCATTATTCACGACTTGAAGATTTGGCGTCATTATTGTTCATTGTGAGGTTTTTACTGATCATCGAAGTCTGCAACATCTGTTCAAGTAGAAGGATATGAATTTGCGTCACCGGAGGTGGTTGGAGCTTCTCAAGGACTACGATATCACTATTCTATACCATCCGGAGAAGGCCAATGTAGTGGTCGATGCCTTGAGTCACTGAGCAGAGAGTTTGGGGAGTCTAGCATATATTCCAGCAACAGAGAGACCTTTAGCACTTGATGTTCAGGCCTTAGTGGCCCAGCTTGTGAGATTGGATATGTCAGAGCCCAGCCGGGTACTGACTTGCGTGGTCTCTAGGTCTTCTCTTTATGATCGTATCACGGAGTGCCAATATGATGACCCACACTTGCTCGTTCTTCAGGATAGGGTCCGACGAGGTGATCCCAGGGATGTAGCTATTGGTGATGATGGTATGATAAGGATGCAGGGTCGGATATGTTTGCTTAATATAGATGGGCTTCGGGAGTTGATTCTTGAGGAGGCCCACAACTCGCGGTATTCCATTCATCGGGGTGTCGCGAAGATGTATCAGGATCTGAGACAACATTATTGGTGGAGGAGGATGAAGAAGGATATTGTCGGATTTGTAGCTCAGTGTCTCAACTGTCAGCAGGTCAAGTATGAGCACCAGAGACCAGGTAGATTGCTTCAAAGGTTGGACATTCCGGAGTGGAAGTGGGAGCGGATCACCATGGACTTCGTAGTTGGGCTCCCATGGACTTCGAGGAAGTTCAATGCTATTTGGGTTATTGTGGATATGTTGACCAAGCCCGCGCACTTCATTTCTATTGGTACTACTTATACTTCGGAGCGGTTAGCTGAGATTTTTATCTGGGAGATTGTCCGATTGTATGGTGTTCTAGTTTCTATCATTTCTGATAAAGGTACTCAGTTCACATCGCAATTTTGGAGGGCCGTGCAGCGGGAGTTGGGTACTCGGGTTGAGTTGAGCATAGCTTTTCATCCTCAGAAGGACGGATAGTCCGAGCACACTATTCAGATGCCAGAGGACATGTTGCGCGCTTGTGTTATTGATTTTGTGGGTTTATGGGACCAGTTTCTGCCACTCGCGAAGTTTGCATATAGTAATAGTTAGCAGTCGAGTATTCAGATGGCTCCATACGAGGCTTTGTATGGGAGGAGGTGTAGATCTCTGGTTGGTTGGTTTGAGTCGGGTGAAGCTAGGCTTTTGGGTACAGATTTGATACAGGATGCTTTAGATAAGGTGAAGTTGATCCAGGAGAGGCTTCACACGGCGCAGTCAAGGTAGAAGTGTTATGCAGACAGGAAGGTCCGCAATGTATCTTTCATGGTCGGGGAGAAGGTTCTGTTGAAGGTGTCACCCATGAAGGGTGTTATGCGATTTGGGAAGAGGGGAAAGTTGAGTACCCGGTTTATTGGGCCTTTTGAGGTGCTTCAGAGAGTAGGGGAGGTGGCTTATAGGCTTGCTTTGCCAACTAGTTTGTCGAGTGTGCATCCAGTATTTCATGTTTCCATGCTCCGGAAGTATGTTGGTGACCCGTCCCATGTTATGGACTTCAACACGGTTCAGTTAGAGGGCGATATGACTTATGATGAGGAGACGGTGGCTATTTTAGATCGGCAGGTCCAAAGGTTGAGGTCAAAGAATATAGCTTCAGTTAAGGTGCAGTGGAGAGGGCAGCCAGTAGAAGAGGCCACCTGGTAGATCGAGTGGGAGATGCGGGGGCAGATATCCACACCTTTTCGAGATGCCAAGTATGTTTCTAGACCCGTTCGAGGACGAACATTTGTTTAAGAGGGAGAGGATGTAACAACGTGACCGGTCGTTCAGAGAGTTTAGCCCTGTTTTTCCCCATTTTTTCTTCATTATTCGTTTTTCAGCTCTATTATGTTGTGTCGGTACGGTTGGCTCGCGTTCAGAGTGATTTTTGGATAGAAATGAGACACTTAGTCTCTTAAGTTGGTTAATTAGTTGGAAAAGTCAACCAGAAGTTGACTTATAGGTAAATGATCTCGGAATAGGGGTTTTATGATTCATATAGCTTCGTTAGGTGATTTGGAATATAGGAGCGTGTTCAGAATGTTTTTCGGAGGTCCGTGGTAGAATTAGGCTTGAATTGGCGAAATTGGATTTTTGGCAATTTTCGGTCGGCAATGGAAAATTAGCTATCGGGATCGGAATGGAATTCCGGAAGTTGGATAGGTTCGTAGTGTCGTTTGTGATTTGTGTGCAAACTTTCAGGTCATTTGGACATGGTTTAGTTTGTTCGGATTGTTGGCGAATTTCGGAAGTTTAGAAATCCTTAGGCTTGAATTTCGGGTTAATTTGGTGTCTTGATGTTGTTTTGAGTGTTCCTAGGGTTCGACTAAGTTCAGGTGATGTTATATGAGGTGTTGGTATATTATTTTGACCCCGAGGGGCTCGGGATTAATTTCGGATGGCTTACGGAAGTTGGAACTTGGAAAATGCAGCAGAAGGTTGTTGGTGTAACTCTTCTGGTATGGCCACACCTGCGGATGGACAGCCGCAGGTGCGGAAAGTGAAGGTCTGAGCTTGACCTAAGATGCGAAGGAAGGAGCGCATCTGCGAGCCCACATGTGCGAGTTGGGTTTAAGTGACTTTTCGCAGGTGCGCACCTGGGACCGCAGGTGCAAGAAAAGTGTCCGCAGGTGCGGAATCCCTAGTCAGAACCTATAAATTTGGGACTTCGCGAAATTTGGGTTATTTCCACCATTTTTTGTTCGGACTTGGAGCTTTTTGAGGTTTTCTTAAGAGGGATTCAAGGGGAAACACTTTGAGGTAATGTTTTGGGACTTAAAACTTGATTCTATGGTAAATTATAATTGATTAAGCATGAAGTTTGTGGGATTTAAGGGTGAAAATTGGGGGATCGGGGCTTGAAACTGAGACTAAGAATTGGGTGATTGAGGGGTCAAACGAAGTTAGATTTTTATAAATTTGGTATGTATGGACTCGTGAGAGGATAAGAATTCTTAATTCGTGATTTTTATCGGATTTCAAGGCGTGGGCCCGGGGATCGGGTTTGGCCAATTTTGGGATTTTTGATTTGATTTGATAAATTTCGCATGGGCTTTGTTCCTTTGGCATGTATTAATGATATGATTGTGATTTCGGATAGATTCGGGGCGATTTTAGGCCGAGTCGAGCGGCAGGGACATCGCGGAGTAGATTTTCATCCGGTTTGAGGTAAGTAACGATTGTATATCTAGACCTGAGGGTATGAAACCCTGGAATTTTGTACTATTTCGATAAATGAGGTGACGCACATGCTAGGTGACGGGCGTGTGGGCGTGCACCAGTAGGGATTGTGACTTGGTCTGTCCCGTGGAAACTGTAGAGTTGCATATTTTGATAAACTCTATATGATATCCATGTGTTTTAGAAATGATTCTATTAACTTGGGCTGGATTCCATGTTTGGGGTCTTGTGTTGTACTGTTTGGACCCTCAGGGGTATTTTACTATTATCCTTACACTATTTTGATAGAAAATATATCCTCAGTCATGATTTATACCGTTTACGATTTAATCCTGTACATCACTCCATTTTCAAATATATGAAAGTTATTTTTGGCTGATTCCCCTAAGTTGTACTGAAATGCCCGAGTGGCTTGTGAAGTTGATGACTGAGTAAGGCTGAGGTCCGGATTGTGAGGATAGTTAGGGATCGGACTGCACGCCGCAACATTTCATATATATATATATATATATATATATATATATATATATATATATATATGAAATGTTGCGGCGCGCAGTCC
>ML244037.1:4820-80514 GCA_005239495.1 Nicotiana undulata | reverse complement strand
TATATACATATATATATATATATGGATCGGGCTGCACGCCGCAACGATATAGCGCTTGGGTTGTAGGAGCCCCTCCGGAGTCTGCACACCTCTAGTGAGCGCAGTTGACTATATATGGATCGGGCTACACGCCGCAACGGTTATTAAAAGGTACCTATTGAGCATGAGTGTTGATTGTTGATAGTTGAGTCACGAGTGACTGAGAGGCTTGACCGAGAGGCTATATATGAGTGATACTTTGCCCGAGGGGTATGTGTTTATGAATTTTCTGTTTTCACTCTTCTTTTATACTGAGCCTCTATTGAAAATGTTGAACAAATGTTTTAAACAACTTCTATTGAAACTGGAATTGTTACAAGATATTGGAAAAATAATTACCGATATGATCCTGTTATTTTCACTGAGGTTTTTATGTTATGATATTTATATGATTTTAAATGCTCGTCATTGCACTCAATCTTTAGTTATAATTGTTACTTATTGAGTTGGCGTACTCACGTTACTCCCTGCACTTTGTGTGCAGATTCAGGTGCCAGGGCATCAAGGTGAGAGCTGATGTACTCCCTTTAGAGTATTCCGGAGATTTGCGAGGTAGCTGCACAGCGTTCGCAGCCTTGCCTTTCTCCTTCCTATCTTTTAGCATTTACTATTTCTTAGACTCATCTTGTATTAAGTAGACTGTATCAGACTTGTATTTTTAGTTGCTCATGACTAGTGATTCCGGGATCGGGCGATGTTTAATGTTTTACAAATTTCCGCTTGTTTTGAAATGCTTAAATGAAAGATTTATGATAATATCTGATTAGTAAACAAATTAAATTGAAAATTCCTTTTTATTCTATAAGTAATGAATTGGCTAGCCTAACACTGCGATAGGCGCCATCACGGCCATGGTGGTTTGGGGTTGTGACGTCAAGTTCAGTGTGGATATTATAACTACAAGGGACATACAAAAGAAATTTGTTACAAAATGATTGGATATCCTACTGATTTCAAAGCCAAAAGAAAAGGAGTTAGTATAGGACAATATGCCAATTATGGAGGCAATGCAGAAATTTCATGTGTAGAGAGATGCGATATGGATACTAACATGACTCTTACTGTCAGTGGGTCATCTAGCTCAGGTACAACACAACAAATGAGTCAACCTGCTCTCTTCCAGCAGATGCCACATCCAACTCTTGTTTTTACTCTTGAGCAATACCAACAAATTGTTCATCTACTTTCTAGAGGAAGTTCAGAAGGATCAGACACATCCAACAAAGTTGTTGCAGCAGGTATTCTAAACCATGTGAATGCTTTTATGTCTCAATGTGTCAATAGTAAGTGGATAGTTGACACTGGGGCTTCAAATCACATGACTTCAAGTTTAGAGATGTTACATACTCACAGACCACTTCCAAATACATAAGCAAACAAAGTACATTTCCTACTGGAAATGTTGTGTCAGTGTCCCACGCATGTTGTACTTCTGTCTTAAGTAATCAAGAGATCTCTAATATTTTGTACATTCCTAACTTTAAGTTCAACTTATTGTCAGTCTCAAAACTCATTAAGGAGCTAAAGTGTATGGTTGGATTATTTCCCGACTTCTGTATTTTTCAGGACCTCTTCAGTGGTCAGGTGAAGGGGATTGGTAGAGAAGAACATGGACTGTACATTCTGCAAGGAGGTACCCCAAAACAAGATCTATATCAAGCAACAAATAAATGTACTAACACAATAAATACTATGTCAGTCTCTTCATGTACTTATGTTTCTAGCACTTTGTGGCATAGAAGGTTAGGACATGCTCCTTTAGATATAATAAAGAGAGTAGAAGTACTAAGAAAACTCACAACAGTTGATTCTCACCATTGCACTATTTGCCCTGTAGCCAAACAAACCAAGTTGTCCTTTCATCTAAACAGTACAACTACAAAATCAGTGTTTGAACTATTCACTGAGATATATGGGGACCCTATAGAGTGACCACACATGATGGTAAGAGATATTTTGTTACCATAGTTGATGAATACACAAGGTATACTTGGATATTTTTGTTACATTCTAAGTCAGTTGCTATTGTAGTTCTAAGAGACTTTCTTAATCAAGTAAAGAATGTTTTCTCTACTACTGTAAAGGTTCTAAGAACTGGTAATGGAAGTGAATTTTTTAGTACTAAATATAAGATTCTGCTATCTAATCTTGGTATTTTCCATCAAAGCACATGTGTCTATACACTCCTAACAGAATGGGGTGGCAAAAAGGAAACACAGGACCATCTTGGAAATATCTAGATCACTCCGATTTCAAGTTGTTGTACCTTTAAGATTTTGGGGAGAATGTGTTGCTACTGCAGTATACTTACTTAATCGACTGCCTTCTAAAGTTGTTGGATACAAATCACCATTTGAGATGCTGTATTTGCACCCTCCTTAATTGTCTCATCTCAGAGTATTTGGCTACTTATGCTATGCCACCAATCCTCAAGTGTTGGATAAGTTCTCACCTAGAGCAATACCTGCTGTGTTTCTAGGAAACTCTTCAACTCAAAAGGGGTATTTGTTGTACACTCTGCATTCAAAAACATTCATAGTCAACAGGAATGTTGTGTTTCAAGAGAATATTTTCCCTTCAAGCATGCTACACCTACTGGAAGTCCTGTATTTCCTATCCTAGACTTGCTATCTTCTACTCTGAGCAACATTACTCCTTCTTCTCATGAACCACCAGCAAGAGAGGTGTCCATTGACACCAGTTCAAATCATTTGTCTGCAGAATCCTCTCAAAGAGCTCCTCACTCTACAACAAGCTCAGAAGAAGCTGTCTTTATGATCCCTTCTGTTGTTGATCAATTGCCTGATATCAGTCAAAATTCACCTGTGTTTTTCTCAACAAGCTGATGAGCCTCCTACTGAACACAGATGGTCATCTAGACCAATCAAGCCACTTCAGTGGCTGCAAGACTATGTCACTACCTCCAAAGTCTCTAAGTGCACTTATCATATATCTTCATATGTGGACTATTCTTCTATTACTCTATCATATAAGAAATTCAGAGAGGCTGCAACTGATCCCAAGTGGATTGCAGCAATGAAGTTGGAGATTGCAGCACTAGAGGATAATCATACTTGGAGTATTTTAGATTTTCCACCTGGGTAGACTTTTATTGGTTGCTGGTAGGTTTTCAGAATCAAGTACAAAGCCTATGGTGAAGTAGAAAGGTTCAAATCTAGGCTAGTGGCTAAAGGCTACATCCAGAAGGAAGGCTTGGATTATGGAGAAATTTTCTCCCCTGTGGTCAAGATTGTGACTGTTAGGTCTGTTATTGCCTTAGTTGCTTCAAGACAACAGTGGTTGATTTTTCAAATGGATGTCCATAATGCCTTTCTCAATGGAGATCTCACTGAAGAAGTCTATATGAAATTTCCAGAGGGGTTTGCTAGACAGGGGAAACCAAATAGGAAGGTCGGCAAACTACATAAGTACCTTTATGGACTTATGTAGACACCTAGACAGTGGTATATGAAGCTGACAGAAGACCTGCTCAACATGGGCTTTCAACAAAGTCACTATGATAACTCTTTGTTCACAAAGAAGGTTGGGGATGATATAGTTGTCATATTCGTATATGTTAATGATCTTCTGATCACTGGGAACATCCAACAACTCTTATGTAGTATTAGACCAGACCTTAAGAAGAAGTTCAAAATGAAGGATCTAGGAGAACTTAATTCTTCTTAGGGATTGAGTTTGCAAGGTCGAAAAGAGGAATTCTTATGTGCCAAAGAAAATATGCCTTAGAGTTAATTTATGAGTCAGGTTTGAATGGTGCAAAACCAGCTGGAACACCACTAGAGCTGAATCAGAAGATAACTTCAGTGGAGTATGGCAATTACTTCAAAAATGACAACACCCAGACAGGTGAAGGTCTTGACAATCCTGGTGCTTACCAAAGACTCATTGGAAGATTGTTGTATCTCACTATGACAAGACCTGATATTGCATTTGTGGTTCAGGTTCTTAGTCAGTATATGCATTGTCCTAAAAGGTCTCACATGGAAGCAACACTGAGAGTTGTAAGATACATAAAAGAGGCTCCTGGCTTGGGGTTGTTCTTGCCTGCAGAGTCTTCAAATCAGCTAAGTGCCTATTGAGACTTAGACTGGGGGGATGTATACATACTAGAAGATCAGTCACGGGGTACTTGGTAAAGTTTGGAAGTGCATTGATATCCTGGAAGTATAAGAAGCAGAGAATTGTGTCCAGAAGCTCTGTTGAAGCTGAGTTTAGAAGCATGGCAATGTGTGCAGTAGATGTCACCTGGCTAGTAGGAATGTTCAGTGAACTTGGTGTTAAAGTTGAGCTCCTTGTAACTCTGGTGTGTGACAGCAGAGCATCAATTCAAATTGCAGCAAATCTAATCTTCCATGAAAGGACAAAACACATCGATATAGATTGCCACTTTGTGAGAGAGAAGCTGAGTCAAGGTCTGCTAAAAACTGAGTATGTTAACACTGAAGATCAACTAGTAGATATACTCACTAAAGGTTTGGGAAGAGCTCAACATGAGCATTTCCTGAACAAGTTGGGGTTGAAGAATCTGTATCAACCATCAGCTTGAGGGGGAGTGTTAATCAGCAGTAGTTAACCATAGTCTAATTATGATGTAATGTTAAACTATAGTTAGAGAGCTAGTTAAGAAGGTCGGCTAGTTTGTTATAAATAGTAGTGGACCTATGTACAGTTATCTTCTTCTTCAGAAATGCAACGAGCCTTTCTCTGATTCTCTCTCTTATTCTAGATCCTTCTTCCTCTTTTTAGCTTATCAAAAGAATAATACTTAATAAAAAGCTTATCAAGTGAAAGCTGCATCTTTTTTGTGGTTAAACTTTAAAGAGAATGGAAATGGTCCCCCTATATTTTTGTGTCAAGTAAGTCAATCAAATGTCCAAATCCAATAACCTCATTTTCAAAACATCAGGGGCCCAATTTTTTAATTTTGTGCTTTGAAATTCATGATTCTAATCCAAATCTAAAGTCTTTTTGTAGCATATGGTGGATATTGGAATTGGCTGCTCCACAACATATAAGATGGATAATCTCAGCCATAAGTAATATATGTGATTCACCTTATATCTGACTTGTTTCAACTTTCAAGTTAATCTTGTGGTTTGGTTTCAATCTTTGCCTTCTGATCTCTTTGTCATATATTTTGAAATTAATTTTTATATATTAAACAATTCATATTAAATTTCTATATTTTTAAATCACCTAATGAAGTCTCAATTTATATCAAACGGTGCAAGTAGCACATATTGAAGATAAATGAAAGAATGTTGCTCGAGATAGTTTGTTTATTTGGTGGGCCGGCTTACAAATGTACAAGTCCATAGGTATCAAAGTATAGTTAGGTATTTAAAGGAAACGAAGTGAACCTAAATTATCTCCAAAAATCTATAAATCCTTGGAATAAATACAAATTTAGTTAAAAATAAGACACAACTGACCTCAATTTATTTGGGATTAAACCATAATAATAGTTGTTTTAGTATACTATTTTCACTTCTTCGACACAAAAAATCAACACCACAACCACAAATAAATAAATAAAGCAAAAAGAAGAAAAAGAGAAGGTTCTTTAACTCTCGGGGCATGTGAAGATGGATTTGTCATACGATAACAATTTTTAAATACTCCATACCTTTCCTTTTCCAATCAAACAATCTCTTTTGAAGCATTGAAAATAGCAACAGGTTTCTTTTAAAAAATTCAAAGATCAAGTTTATTACGTACAAAAGAAGTATTTCAAGAACCTACTTTCTTTGTCTTTTTCCTCGTACCTATTTATATTATTTTATATACTTCATGTACAAAAATAAAACAATTAATGAATAAGGCGTCAAATTCATTTAATAAAAATAAAAATAAATGAAATATCTAGAACTGTTTTTTGCTAGTAATAAATATTAAATTATGAAAACAATCATTTCGAGACCATAGTTGTCCTAACAGCCACTGAGAGGTCAATTGTGAGATGGAAGGCATGGCACTTCCATTTTGGTCCCAAATGGGCGTGAGCTCGCGTGTCACTGATAGTGAGGTGAGACCTTCAAAAATTGTGAACCTTAATATTTCTTACCAAAGATGATTACATTACAAAAATTAAAATGCAAGAGCTCTAATTAGGGCGAAAAAAACTTTTATTATATTACTACATCCCTTGATTGCAATAAGTATTTTTCATGGCTAACTAGACTTGATTTATTCAAATAGAATTTCTTTCAGAAGAGAGTTTTATGATAATTATAATTAATCAAGTGAGCAAAATTAAAATTGAAAAACATATATAGGTAAGTAGTATGAGATGTGGACCTCTAAGATAAGGGTGGTGCTGACGCGGACTCAACTATCTGTAACAGACGTTTGTCATCTGCCACGTTACTATGCCCTTCCGTCTTCGCCAAAAGACTGAAGACAAATATTGTTTTTCGATCGCTCTCACAATAATCACAAAATTATATTTCTGAAAACTGTAAAGTAAATAAATCAAAGACAAGTATAATGAAAATTGAAATATTATTTAATTTTAAACTGATATATATAATGAATTAAAATATTTTTATTTGTAAAGGAAAGAAAGTAGTTGTGAATCTTTTCAAGAAGTAGCTGCGAGGTTTTTTTGAACTACTTCTAAATATCTATATGAGTTGCTCGCAAACTGTTTGTTGGGTGTGCGAACAAAATCTCACATTGGTAGCTGAAAAGACTGGGAGTCCACATATAAGGTGTAAGTGGGGCTTTTGCATCTATACCCGCTTTTTGGGCCACGTTTTAACTTATACCCGCTTTGCAAAACAAATTGCAAGCGTACCCACTTTTCGCATAAACTTCAGGCATACCGGCCTGAAGTAGCAAAGGCAATCACACATAACTTCAGCATTCTAGACGTTTTCAAAAACTTCAGCAGAAGTGTTGACGTTATTTAGTTCAATTGTAAAAACTTCAGCACTAAATAAGCTGAAGTTTTGTCCTGGATTAATTAGTTTTGTCATAAAGCTTTTTCAAAAACTTCAGCAGAAGATACTGAAGTTATTTAGTTCGTTTTCAAAAACTTCAACAGAAGATGTTGAAGTTAATTAGTTCGTTTTCAAAAACTTCGGCAGAAGATGCTGAAGTTATTAAGTTCATTCGTAAAAACTTCAGCACTAGATAAGCTGAAGTTTTGTGCTGGATCCATTAGTTTTGCAATAAAGATTTTTCAAAAACTTCAGCAGAAGATGCTGAAATTATTTAGTTCATTTGTAAAAACTTCAGCACTTAATAAGCTGAAGTATTGCGCAGGTATCAGGAAGACGACGCCTGAAGTTGTAAAAATTAGGGTATAGGTTTAATAATTTTAAAAATATGGGTATAGGTTAAATGTGGGTGACCAAATAGGGCGCCCCGCGCAACTTTTACGGTGTAAGGACCCCTTAATAGTGTGAGGCCTTTTGGGGAAAACCGTGCGGGCTTGGCCCAAAGCGGACAATATTACACCATATTGAGTGTGTATTTGGGCTAGTTTAGCCCAACACCGTCGTTTAATAAGAAGCTGCTGCAAGTCATTTCATTGAGTTGCTTGCAACCTGCCTGCATCAGTTGCTTGTAGATAAACTTTAATGGAGTACTAAATGGATAATCCTTTTCAGGAAGATTGTCACGACCCGAATTGCCCTCAAAACGATCTTGTGACGGCACCTAGTCTCTACGACTAGGTAAGCCTAAAACGTGCAGAGAAATAAAAGCAATATAATAATTGAAATAGAAAAGAAGAAGAAGACACTTAATTCAGCCGCTCGACATATACAATTTTACTTCCCAAAACCCGGTATGTCACGATAGTCACAAGCTCTGTACTAAATATAGCTCTAAAGAAGTAGCAGAAATACATAAGTCATCTATGCCTATGCTAGAGTAGAAGGGGACTCGTGAGATTCTGCGGACGCGGCAGAATTACCTCGCGGTCTCCTGGCAGCTGCTAGTGATACTCCGAACCATGATACTGGATGCTGGTACCTGGATCTGCGCATGGAAAACATACGCAGGAAAGGGCATGAGTACTCCACAATTGGTACCCAGTAAGTGCCAAGCCTAACCCCAGTCAAGTAGTGACGAGGTCAGGTTAAGGCTCTATTGAATTTTTTTTATAGTAAAACAATTTAAAAGCTGAACAGAGAAATATAGCAAACTAAGGCAAAAACAGTAGAAACGGTAAGCTGAAAGAAATAGTAAAAAGGGAGCCCTCGGCTCCGCACAGCATATCTCACAGTAGCAAATATGCAATGCAGTACAGGGGAAAAGCTCCCGAAATCTAGTCTGTAGTCCCAATTTAAACATGCAATGCCTATGAATACCATATGTAGTTTATCTAACAGTTCAGGAAAAAATAGCATGCAATAATACGGATAAAACTACCTAACCATGGTGCACATAGTGACAATTCAAGGAAAACTCAAGTAAACAGGTAGACATGCTTCTTCCTAAGCTAAACTACTCAGTTAGTGCAAGAAACAATGAAATAGGAATGAAAATGATTTATGTCATGGAGGAAAAATGGAGTTTTAGCAACAATGGTCCGTATACATACTCGTCACCTTACTTATACGACGCCCAAGCAACAAAACAGTATCAAAACAACCTAAGGGGAAGTCCCCAACACAGAGTTAGGTAAGCCACTTACCTCGACTGCGCTACTCAACTCAACACCACGCTCTTGGCATGAGTATCCGACCCCGAATAGCCCAAATCTATTCAATTCGATTGCATAATGTAAATATCACTTTAAGGAATCAAAATAACTAATAAGTTCGAAGCTAATACGCGAAATTAGGAAATGTGCCCAAAACGTCCCCTGGCCCCACGTCTCGAAAACGGATAAAAGTTACAAATTCCGAACATCCATTCACTCACGAACTCACTTGAACAAGAATCATCAAAATCCGACGTCTAAATCTTCCTAAATCCTCAGATTTCTACTTGGGGAACCTGCATCCCATTTTCATGATTTTTCACCCAAATTCATTGATTAGATTGAAGAAATTGCTAGAGATTAATGACATACAAGTGAATTAAGGTTAGGAAACGTTACCTACGAATCTCCTTTTTGAAACCCACTAAAAATCGCCAAAACCCGAGGTCTAAACCGTTTTAGGATATATGAATTTCAAACCCTTGGATTTTTGTATAAACAATCCAGGGATTCCACACCTGCGACTCTTGTACCGCACATGCAGTGCCGCACCTACGGAAAATCCATTGCAGGTGCGAAAACTCACTTAACAGGGCTGGGGCCGCACTTGCGGTCAATTGGCTGCATCTGCGGTCCCGCACCTGCGGAACCCAGACTGCACCTGCGACCACTGGAAGCTCCTGCCCAAATTCCGCATCTGCGAGCCCAACTCCGCACTTGTGGTTCCTTGTCTGCAGGTGCGAAACACCAGAACTAGCATTGGTTCAGCTGTGGTCCAAGTTCCAAAATCACCCGTTGAGCTTCCGAAACATCCCCTAGACCCCCGGGACCTCAACCAAACTTACCAACCAACCCTAATACTTCATTAAAACTTAGTCGAGCTTTCAAAACACATCTCATAACATAAAAATCATCAATTATGCATGGATTCAAGCGTAAGAGCTTATGAAATTTCCAAAATTCACATTTGATGCCGAAACACGTCAAAACTCATCCGAATTACCTCAAAATTTACACACACGTCATAAATGACACTACGGACTTGCTGTCACTTTCGGAATTCCATTCCGGGACCGATATCAAAATTTCACCTATCGGCCAAAATCGCTGAAATTCTAACTTTCGACAATTCAAGCCTAATTCTACTAAAGGCCTCGAAAACACCTTCCGAACACGCTCCTAACCCCGAAATCACCCAACGGAGCAAACAGAACTCCATTCCGGGTCCTTCTTCACACAGTTTTAACTACGACCCGATTTCTAAAGCTAAATTTCACATTTATGGACTATATGTCCAAAATCCCTCCGAATTTCACCACTCAACGTTCCGGCAAGTCCCAAAAGCAGAAATATTCATGGGAGAAGCAGTTATAAGGGGATCGGGGCGCTAACTCCCAAAACGACCGACCGGGTCGTTACAGTCTCCCCCTTTTAAGAAAATCATTTGTCCTCGAACGAGTATAGAAACATACCTGAAGCTGTGAAAAAATGAGGGTACTGACTCCGCATATTCTGCTCAGTCTCCCAAGTCGCCTCCTCAACCGGATGACCCCTCCACTGAACCTTGACTGAGGCAATATTCTTCGACCTGAGCTTCCTGACCTGCCTATCCAATATAGCTACAGGCTCCTCAACATATGATAGATCCTTGTCCAACTGGACTGAACTGAAATCGAAAACTTGGGTCGGGTCACCGTGATACCTCCGGAGCATAGAGACGTAGAATACCGGATTAACACCTGCTAGGATGGGAGGCAAGGCCAACTCATAAGCAACCTCCCCAACCCGCGACAATACCTCAAAAGGGCCAATAAATCTCGGACTCAGCCTACCCTTCTTCCCGAACCTCATGACGCCATTCATAGGCGATACCCGAAGTAGAACCCGATCACCAGCCATGAATGCCAAGTCACGAACCTTCCGGCCCGCATAACTCTTCTGTCTGGACTGAGCTGCGCGAAGCCTCTCCTGAATCACTTTCACCTTGTCTAGGGCATCCTGGACCAAATCTGTACCCAACAATCAGGCCTCGCCCGACTCAAACCATCCCATTGGAGACCTGCACCGCCTACCATACAAAGCCTCAAACGGCGCCATTTGAATGCTGGACTGGTAGCTGTTATTATAAGCAAACTCTGCAAGTGGTAAGTATCGGTCCCATGACCCTCCAAAATCCATCACACAGGCACGAAACATATCCTCAAGAATCTGAATCGTGCGCTCGGACTGCCAATTAGTCTGAGGGTGAAAGGCTGTACTCAACTCCACCTTGGTGCCTAACTCCTGTCGAACTGCTCTCCAGTACCGTGAAGTGAACTGTGTACCTCTGTCTGAAATGATAGATACTGGGATACCGTGGAGGCGAACAATCTCCCTGATGTAAATCTCAGCCAACCTCTCGGAGGAATATGTAGTCAACACTGGAATGAAATGGGCTGATTTGGTCAGGCGATCCATAATCACCCAAATAGCATCGAACTTCCTCAAAGTCCAACCACAAAGTCCGTGGTGATCCACTCCCATTTCCACTCTGGAAGCTCAATCTGCTGAAGTAACCCTCCCGGTCTTTGATGCTCACATTTGACTTGCTGACAGTTGAGACACTTGGCTACAAACTCCACTATATCCTTTTTCATCCTTCTCTACCAATAGTGCTGTCTCAAATCCTGGTACATCTTCGCGGTACCCGGGTGGATAGAATATCGCGAGCTATGGGCCTCCTCAAGAATCAACTCCCGAAGCCCATCTACATTGGGCACACAGATATGGCCATGCATCCTTGTCATGCCATCATCACCTATAGTCACATCCCTGGCATCACCCCGCCGAACTCTATCCTGAAGGGGCAGAAGATTGGGATTATCATACTAGCACTCTCAAATACGGTCATAAAGAGAAGATCGAGCAACCACACAAGCAAATACCCGGCGAGGCTCAGAAAGATCCAATCTCACGAAGTGACTGGCTAAGGACTGAACATCCAAGGCTAAGGGACTCTCTGCTGCATGAAGATATGCCAAACTCTCCGCCTGGCGACTCAAGGCGTCGGCCACCACATTGGCCTTCCCCGGGTGGTATAATATAGTGATGTCATAATCCTTGAGTAACTCCAACCACATATACTGGCGCAAATTGAGGTTCTTCTGCCTGAATATGTGCTACAAACTCTGATGATCAGTGAAAATCTCACAGGGAACACCGCATAAATAATGACGTCATATCTTCAGGGCGTGAACAATCGCTGCCAACTCGAGATCATGAATTGGATAGTTCATCTCATGCACCTTCAACTGTCTGGAAGCGTAGGCAATCACCCTACCGTCCTGCATCAACACCGCCCCAAGGCCAATCCTCGAAGCATCATAATAGACTGTAAAGGACCTAGAACCTGTAGGCAAAACCAACACCGAAGATGTAGTCAAGGCTGTCTTGAGCTTCTAAAAGCTCTCCTCACACTCCTCAGTCCACCTGAAAGGGGCACCCTTATGGGTCAGTCTGGTCATGGGTGCTACAATGGACGAGAATCCCTCCACAAAACAGCGATAGAACCCAGCCAAACCAAGGAACTGCGGATCTCAGTAGCTGAGGACGGTCTACGCCAACTCTGCACCGCCTCCACCTTCTTCGGATCTACCTTGATCCCATCACAAGACACCACATGGCCTAAGAATGCCACGGAATCAAGCCAAATTTCACACTTAGAAAATTTGGCATACAACTTCTTCTCCCTCAAAGTCTGAGGCACAATCCTCAAATGCTTCTCATGGTCCTCCTGAGACCGAGAATATACCAAGATGTCATCAATGAACACGATGACGAATGAATCAAGATAAGGTCAAAATACACTGTGCATCATGTGCATAAAAGCTGCTGGAGCATTGGTCAGCCCAAATGTCATAACAAGGAACTCATAGTGACCATATCTGGTCCTGAAGGCAGTCTTCGGGATGTCCGGCTCCCGAATCTTCAACTGATGATAGCCCGAACGCATATCAATCTTGGAGAACACCCTGGCACCTTGTAACTGGTCAAATAAATCATCAAGGCAAGGCAATAAGTACCTGTTCTTCACTATCACCTTATTCAGCTGCCGGTAATCAATACACATGCGCATCGAACCATCCTTTTTCTTTACAAACAATACCGGAGCACCCAGGGTGATACACTGGGCCTGATGAAACCCTTATCAGGCAACTCTTTCAACTGCTCCTTCGATTCCTTCAACTCAGGAGAAGCCATACGATAGGGAGGAATGGAAATGGGTTGAGTGCCCGACAACATATCAATGCCAAAATCAATATCTCTGTCGGGCGGCATACCCATTAAGATCATCTGGAAAAACATCAGGATAGTCCAGCACAACTGGAATTGACTCAATTGTAGGGGTCGCAACACTAACATCTCTCACATGAGCCAAATACGCATCACACCCCTTCTCAACCATCCGCTGAGCCTTAAGAAAAGAAATGACTCTGCGGGGAGTATACTCTAAGGAACCTCTCCACTCTAACCTCGGTAAACCTGGTATTAAGCGTCACGGTCTTGGCGTGACAATCAAGAATGGAATAATGGGGCGACAAGCAGTCCATACCCAATATAACATCGAAATCTACTATACTAAGTAGTAATAGATCAGCCCTGGTCTCAAAACCACTGATAACAATCAAACACGACCGATATACGCGGTCCACAACAAGAGAATACCCCACGGGAGTAGAAACATATACGGGGAAATTCAAAGAATCCCGAGATATCCCCAGATGTGAAGCAAAATAAGAAGATACATATGAATACGTAGAACCCGAATCAAATAATACGGATGCATCCCTATGACAAACAGGGATAATACCTGTGATGACCGAATATGAAGCAATGGCCTATGAACGGGCTGGAAGAGTATAGTACCTGGCTTGGCCTCCTTCTCTAGGGAGACCTTGACCTCCCCGACCTCCACCACAAGCTATCTGAGAAGGTGGGGTAGCAGCCGGGGCTAGAAGAATAACTGGAGGACCCGGTGGAGCACGTTGGGCCTTATAAGACTGAGATGGTGCACCCCTTCTAGCTCTGGGGCAATCTTGGATCACATGGAGAGGGTCACCACACCCAAAACAACTCCTTAGAGGACGTGGCGGCTGGTGCTGACTCTAAACCGGCCTGCTAGACTGGTCGGTAATAGCACCTCGAGTAGGAGGCACATAAGATACTAGTGGTGCATAATAAGGCTCCTGAGGTCTAGGAGGAGCTGGAATACCACTGGCTGCTGGGAGAGACGAATGAACAGGGCGACTCAAAAAAACCCTACCATAGCGTGATGCTGGTGCAGAAACTCCCATAAAATGACCAGTCTCTCGAGACCTCTTGGCCTCTCTCTCCTCCCTGTCCTGGGCTAACATACTCTTAATCCTCCTGGCAATACTCACGGACGTGGTAAGTGATATCTGTCTCCAACTCTCTGACCATATTGGTCTGGATATTAGGGTGGAGTCCCTCAATGAAGCGTCGAACCTCTCTCTGATGGTGACTGGTCGGCTCTCACCTACACTACTATAAAGTAGCAAGATGAGGGTCGGAGCAGCTTTTACCCGAAGGATCGGGATCGAATCCACAAGGAGTTATGATTGTGGGAGTTGAGTTTCTAGGTAATCTAGTAGTGGTTCGTTCTCTTAATTGCACTTTTCATCCTTGTTGGTTTGACAATTATACTACGGTTTATACTAATAGTACTTTGCTAATTAACTAACGACTGTCTTTTTTGGTTGTTTTCTTAATGGATAAAAGGCACTAGGGTTTTGACTTTCTCCTAGGTGAGTATTTAACGGAATCCAATACCTAAGGCAGAGATGTTAACAAAGGGAACATGGCATAACCAATGCACGAAATTAGCCACTCTATACCGCTCGATATTTTGAGTGGCTTTGCCCTAATTGCCTCTCTCGAGGTCAATTAGGTGTCAATAATATGCAAGCAATATTGGTTCAAGTAGGGTTTTACTATCTCTAGGTTTAACCCGTTAATTAGAACTATCAATCTCTTGATTTCATCCCAATTCCTTGTTGGGCTGATTTTCTAGACTCAAGTTCTCTTTCTCAAGAAGAATCCAAGTCAAATAAACACTAATTATGTTTGCAACCACCAATTTTTAACATGAAAACCACAAATCATCCCAAATACCAAATACCCATACACATCTAAGACTTAATTTAGAGGACCCATTAAACACCCACACTAGGGTTGAGCCACAACCCTAGCTAATGGGTTTAGCTACTCATAATAACTGAAGAAATCAGAGAAATAGATGAAGAAAAACCCATATAATTGAATGATAAACTAAAATTGAAAGATTCAATGTTGAAATCCTTCTAAAAGTACTCAAAAATATGAAGAAAAGTCGTTCACGAGCTCCCTACTATATCTCAGTACAAAGCTTGACCTAAAAATAAGAAAAGAAACTATTTATACTCAGCTAAAAATTTCGGACAAAAATGCCCCTGCGGGGTCACCGCGGACCGCATAAAATGGACCGCGGCCGCGATGAGGCTTTTTAGCTTTACAAAACTGGTCTATGAACTTGGACACCGCGGTCTGCATAAACTGGACCACAGCCGCAGTGGCTTCAATGCGGACCGCGAAGAAAGGACTGCGGTCCGCAGAGGTCTTCTAGCCTTCAAGGTTTGGGGTCTCTGAATCTCTTGACCGCGGACCGCGTAGATTGGACCGCGGTCCGCGTTGATTTTTCCCTGCAAAACAGTTCTCTAAATCTCACCACCGCGGTTCGCGATGACTTTTGCCTTGTAAACAGCTTCTCTGAATCTTTCAACCGTGGACCGCATAGAATGGACCGCAGTCTGCTTTGGCTTTGGCCTTGATAGGCACTCTCTGAAGCTCTTCAGTGCGGACCTCATAATGTGGACCGCGGTCCGCACTGGTCAATATAACTCTGCCTGGGCTTGGTCTTGGTACTTGTGCAGGTTTTACTCCTTTTTGAGCAGGTCTTTGACTGTTTGTCATCCTTTTTGACTAAACCCTGCAACAAGCACAACAAGTAAGCCTTTGGGACTATTTTGCATACAATTTTATCCAAAACTTAAGTACGAAAGAGTGTAAAATAAGGTAAAATCCCTAGTTATCAACTCCCCCAAACTTAAGTTTTTGCTTGTTCTCAAGCAAACAAAATAAGCCCCACCCCTCTTTGAATGAAGACAAGAAAATTCAGCTCCCCTAAGGTAACCTCTTCTAGCATCAATTGGGACTAACAATTGCCCTTAATGAAAATGAATCATTAACAAAATTTGACCTTTAAAGACCATGGATTTTAGTGTGACACAAGAGCATCAAGAGTTGACTCGACTCATAAACGAAACTCTTACTACTACTTTGGTCATTGTGGAACCCAAACTCATACTCCCCAACTCTCCCTAAGCCAACCTTACTTTAAGATTGTAACACTCAGAACGAGGATAATGGGAGTTCACTCATCTCTCTCAAGGAAAAGACTCAAGTCCGGCTCAAAGTACCATAGGCTTGCCCCTTATGTGAGTCGCCACTAATGTAAGCTTCATTCAACTCAAGATCATATAGGACTTTGTGGACACATGATGAAGGCTTTTGGTTTAAGGTAGGAAATATTTGGTCAAGGTGGGTTCTATCTTCCCTTAAGCACTTCGTTTGTTTCACATTCTCTTGACTTTTTGAATCATTTAGCTCTTTCTGAGGGGTTAGAGAGACACACTGTCACCCCTTCTTGTTCAATTCAATCATTTTTCTCCTTTCTAAACATTCCACACCTTTAATTTCTTTCTTTTCATTGATTCCCTTTTATTTCTTCTAACTTGTTCATTCCTTTTGTCTTTTTGATCTTTCTTTTCTTTCTTTTTCATTGCCTTTCCTTTTATTCCTTTTTGTACCTTCTTTTTCACTTTGTTGCATTCCTCGTCTCTCCCCCAAACTTATATTTTTGCCTTGTGCTAAGGGAAGAAGGGGTGCCAAGAGAGGGTTAAAATTGGTAAAGGCTTGTATCATGGCTTTTGAACGAAAAAGGTCTAAGGCTCAAAAGGGTTGATCAATGAGAGCCTATAATCACATCTCAAGTCAAACTACACTTAGGATTTCGCCTAGACAAACATTCAGGGCAAGTTCTAGACTAATGGCACGTGACTTGGACTTGCAATTCAAACTCTCACCACTCAAGCTATGGGATTGCTAAAGAAACAGATTCGGGGCCCCACAACAACCTTGGCTATGATTTGAGCAACACAATGGTCCCGAAAAATCACTTGATGATTATCGGCCAACATAAGAGTCTCAAGATCACGACTTTCACCATCCTAAACACAACGGTTTGTTTTTGACCATAGGATCAAAGGCTAATGTGTTAGCCCCAAGTGAAGCTTCGCTTGAGGTACCATTTCTTACCAACTACTATTTACACAAAGAGCAAAAAGAAAAACAGACTCAAACCCTTAAGAAAGTTGTCACACCATCCATCCTCGGGAAGAGCCACCCGGTTCACACAACTTCCACCTTTGGAAAGAAACGTGGCATTAAGAAAACCAAAGGCTTATTGCACGCGAAAAATTCAAAACAAGAAGCTACAATAATAAATAAGAATCTATAAAAGGGAAAAATGCGAAAAATAAAATGCGTAAAGTAGAATGAATATATACAAGAGGGGAGTTAATCGAATATACATAAGGGGGAATGAATATATACATTAGAAAGTAACTTTATATATATACCAAAAAGTGAAAAAATATGAAAAGTACTAGAATAGTAAAGTTTTGTACATACCCAAAATAATAAAGAAAGCATAATAAAAATAGTATCTAATTTATACAGTCATCCAAATCCAACCAAAATAGGGCTCCCCCCTCAAATGAGAGCTAGCATTGTCCTCAATGCTAATTATCAAAATAAGATCAAAAGTAAGGAGAGATAGTAAAGAGAAACTCCTTATAGGCCCTCCGCCTACATAGGATCCTCAGTGTGGGTCCCGGGGTCTGTGGACTGCATGGGAACCTGTGACTGGTCCCAAGAACCCTTTGTCTCTATCGGGACCTGGACCTGGACCTCCTCTGTAACCTGGGCCTGTACTGGCAGCTGTGGCTGACTCGAGGTATCTCCTTGTGGGTATGACAACTCTATCACAATGCCCTTAGTACGTGGAAGCACTCTCTTCCTCTTTGCTGGCCTCTTTATCTTCGTCTCTAGCTCAGGCTGGGCAGCAGGGTCATGCAGCAGCATGTCTAATGGCAGGTGATCCTCCTTCAACTTATCTACCTCTTTCGTTAGCTTCTTCACTGACTCCTTGGAGGCACGAGTTTTCCTCAGCTTCTTGGTCTCCTTTTCAAGATCCGTTAGTGGCTTCCCATGAGAACCAACAACGTCCAAAATCAACTTTTGGTTATCAAAGATTTTCTTTTGGTTGTCCAGAAGTTCATTGATAGTGTCCTCCACGGACTGTGGGACCTGTTGTGGGGGAGGTGCAACTTGGGCTGCCACCGTCGTGGATAGGACAAACATCTTAGAAGTAGTTGCCTGCATCCAGTTGTTGATACTGGATAGGGTCTGGCTCAGACGGTGGACAGTCAGAGGGTATGCCCGTGATGAAGGAATGCCTGGGCTGCTGAAGTGGAAAGGCCGGCAATGTCTGGGATGGCTGAGGTAGATGGGCCAGCAATGTCTGGGGTGGCTGAGGCAGGGTGAGAAGATGACACTACAACCACTGGCTCTTCAGACTGGCCTGTGGAAGTGGTGGCTTTTCATTTGAAAATTTTGCTTTTGGGGTTGTCATCACCCTGAAGGCTGTACCAGGAGAACGGAGCCTTTGGCTTTAACTTCACATCAAACTTCCTCTTTTCTACTTTCTGATATTCAAGGTACATGGTCAAGAAATTAGGGAAGGGATAGGCTTTATCACCTTCATTCACCACCCGGTTGATAACCCTTGACATCACATTTCCGACATTGATCGGGATCCCTGCCATAATAGAAGCAATTAGCACAGCCCGCCTGAGAGGAAAAGAATTTTCATGGAAGGTGGGGTCGAGCCTACTCACGAACGTCTCCCAACCTTTTGCCTCAAAATTTAGTGTCCTCCTCAGAATCACTTTCCCTGCTTGCAACCATTCTGGGGTTTCACCTGGGATTGCCAAGTGCTCCACTAGCAATGAACGGGCATCATCGCCCGCTCTCAATTTCTCCAAGTACTCTGAATCATCCTCATCATCGAACTCTAGGTAGTTGTTTAATGCCTCCCCATCAAAAGGTATAGTCATATTGCGCACTTTAGTCGCTTTGGAGTCCCTTTTCAGATAAGCCAAATTAGTGTAGAACTATTTGACGAGGTGCTCATTTGCCTCTGGCAGCTGGCAAGTGAAATAGTCCTAGCCTTTTCTCTCCCTGAACTGTCTCCGCACATTGGGGTTTGGTTTAGTGAGGACGACCACGAAAGTCACCGAATGGAACTAAAAACATTTCCAATACTGGCAGCAGCTCCTGCGCCGATTAATTTTGAACCTTATAATCTTACATAATAATAAAGAAAGTTTAAAGAACCGCAACCGGTTCTTATTGTATTCACCAAGATAGTCTTGATCGCTCCTGAACTCTGCGGCGAGTTCAGCCACCACCTCCGGGTCTGATCTCGAGCGTAGTCAGCCAGCTCTGCGAAGTTGGACGTTCAGTGTTCTTATGGAGGAACCATACTAGAAAGAGAATTGAAAGGGCCTTCAAAAAAGAGCGAGGGAGTGATGGGCACCCAATTTATACGCCCCATTTCTTTATTTAAGGAGATTCTATCCAATTATCAGCCCGAAGTAGCGAGTTAAATGAGAGGCTAGAGTCAAAGGTGAGCGAATGAGCTTCTTAGTTAATGAAGAGATTCCCTTGATGTGAACAGAACTATCTATTTGAATTATTAAGAAAACGGCCCTCCGTTACTTCTTAAAGGGGTGGATTGAAGGGCTCATCGCTTCTCCTACTGCTTCTCCCGGCCCGACAAAAGGTCCCTTATGATGAATTTACGCTCCAGGATTAATTATCTCTTAGGCGACCATTCTCGAATTTATGAAATGTCGGTTCGCTCACAAAGCGATCTTGCCATGCTTCTGGTTTTCTTGTTCTTTCAACCCCCCCTGCTCGGGGTTCACCCCCTATTTGGGTCTCATCCCCTGCCTCTTCTTCTTCGGAGTGCTTACCTGATAGAGATGCTGTAGGTGAGGTGGAGTATTCATGAGCACTCCCTGCAGCTGAGCCTTCAGACGACTCAGAGTGTGCTGCTGCTTGGGCAGCAGGGGAGTCAGAAGGTTCATTTGTCAATCTGAACCTTTCTGGGTAGTCGGGGATAAACTCTGGTAGCGACTCTGACTTAGATCCCTCTCCGTAGGGTGCATACTCACTTCCCGATTGGGAAGAAGCTCTATCCATGGCCCGGATTGTCTTTCTAGTTTCTTTTATTGCTTGTCGGACTTGGGGAGTTAGTCTGATCATTCCTTTGCCTCTCCCCCGGGAGGATTCACCCTTCCCGCTTGGTTTACGGCCACCACCTCTTGATTGGACCATAATATGCAAGTTCAATTCATTTAAAGATTGTTAGTATCCAAGCAGTGTATTTATCCATGAAGGAAAAGGTAGCAGAACATTGGATTTATGTTGCAGAAGTAGCAGACCGTGGACTGCACAAAAAGGACCGCGGTCCGCATTGAGGTGGGGTTTAGACTACCCGCCTCTTTTAAGTTGTCACCGTGTACCGCATAAAAACGACCGCGGTTCGCACTAAAGCACTGCGGACCGCACAAAAACAACAGCGGTCCCCGTTGAGGTGGGGATCAGACTACCCACCTCTCTGAAGATGGTCACCGCGGACCGCGCGGACCGCACTAATTCCCAACCTAGGGTTCCAATTTTTACTTTTAATTCAAGTTCAAATGCACATGTTGTTGAAACCCTAGGTGTTTAATTAGTGTAATTAGCTACAATCGGTCTAAATTAAGCATTATGAACAAACCCTACACATGATTAATGGACTAGAGGAGAAAAAAAGGAAAATAGAAGAAGAAAATCTACTAAGTAAACAAGAAAATAATAAAATTAAGAAGTTATGAAATCAAAATTACACTTACTAGATGTAGGATGAAGATGAGATGAATGAAATGAACACTTGAAATTAGCAAGAGTGATGCACTTTTAAAATTGTACTGTAGAGAGTCAAAGAGCATAAAGTATAAAATGAAGCCCCGAGGTCCTATTTATAGAGCTGGTCCTGGGACCCACAATACTCACCCCACCGCGGACCGCATAAAATGACCGCGGTCGTTTAAAATTCTGGGCAATTGGACAATTGGCCACTACGGTCCGCGTAAAATCAACGCGGCCGCAGTGGTCCACCGCGGTCTGCGTAAAATGGTATCGCGGCCGCGATTGAAACTTCAGAGGATTCACTTGTTGTGAGCTAACTTCTCGGACCGCAAAAAGTGTACCGCGGTCCGCAGTGCAACTTCAGAGACTTGATTTTCTTGTGAGCCAGCTCCGCAGACCGCACAAAATCAACCGCAGTCCGCATTGCAACTTCAGAGAGCTAGTTTTTTACAACTTAGCCTTGTGCCCTGCATCAAAATAATCCTACAACATCCCACGACCAGTTAGTCCAAAAATGAGTCCTATACTACCAAGATAATCAAAGAGAAACAAAAATAAAGACACATGGGTTGCCTCCCAAGAAGCGCCTGATTTAACGTCGCGGCACGACGCATGTTACCATGTTCAATTGAGCTTTATCAAAGCCACCACGTGGCTATCTTCAAATTTCCCAAGGTAGTGCTTGCACCGGTGCCCATTCACTCGAAAAATATCCCCATTTTTGTTCTTTAGATCGAGAGCACCAAAGGGAGTAACTAATACAACTTCAAATGGGCCACTCCATTTTGACTTGAGTTTGCCCGGAAAGAGACATAGTCTAGAATTGAAAAGGAGCACCAAGTCTCCCACCTTGAATTCCCATTCTTTGGCATACTTATCATGAAGGTACTTCATTTTGTATTTGTACAAGGAGGAGCTAGTGTGAGCATGAAATATGAACTCATCTAGATCATTCAAGTGATCAACTCTGAGATTAGCAGTTGTGTCCCAATCCAAGTTCAAATTATTCAAAGCCCAAAGTGCCTTGTCCTCCAATTCCACCGGAAGATGACAAGCCTTGCCATACACCAACCGGTAAGGTGACATACCAATTGGGGTCTTGAAAGCGGTCCAGTAGGCCCAAAGAGCATCATCAAGCTACCGAGACCAATCAGTCTGGTTAGCATTCACAGTTTTGGCCAATATATTTTTGATCTCATGATTGGACACTTCCACCTGGCCACTTTCTTGAGGGTGATACAGAGTAGACACTTTGTGATTGACCCCGTACTTCGATAGCAAAGAATCAAAGGCCTTGTTGCAAAAGTGAGACCCCCCGTCACTGATGATGGCACGGGGTGTCCCAAATCTTGTGAAAATATGCTTCTTCATAAAACCAAGCACACTCCGGGCCTCATTATTTGGAAAAGCCACGGCTTCAACCCATTTTTACACGTAGTCCACAACCACTAGTATGTAAGTGTTTCCACAAGAACTCACAAATGGCCCCATAAAGTCAATACCCCGTACATCAAAGATATCCACTTCTAGGATTGTAGTAAGAGGCATCTCATATCTCTTGGATATGCCACCCATTCTTTGGCATTCATCACATCGCTTCACCAACTCACTAGCATCTTTGTATAAGGTAGGCCAAACGAAACCACAACTTAGCACTTTTGAAGCGGTCCTCGCCCCTCCATGATGACCACCATAAGGTGACGAGTGGCAAGACTCAAGAATCGATCCATGTTCCTCTTCGGGCACACATCGCCGGATGACACCGTCATTGCAAATCTTGAATAAGTATGGTTCATCCCAATAAAAATCCATGCTATCTCTCCTAAGCTTCTTCCTTTGGTTAGAAGAGAGCTCACAAGGAACAACACCAATGACAATATAATTGGCAATGTCCCCGAACCATGGCATTTCTTGCATTGACACAAAAAGAAGTTGCTCATCAGGGGAACTATCATCAATTTCAAGCCCATCACTAGGTCGACCTTGCTCCTCCAAGCGGGAAAGATGGTCGGCCACTTGGTTTTCACTCCCTTTTCTATCAATAATCTCCAAGTCGAACTCTTGAAGCAACAACACCCACAACATGAGTCTTGCTTTGGAATCCTTTTTGGTCATGAGATACCGGAGTGTCGCATGGTCAGTGTGAACTATGACCTTGGCACCCATAAGATAAGGACGAAATTTCTCATTCGCAGAGACTATTGCCGATAACTCCTTCTCGGTGACAATGTAGTTCATTTGGTAAGAGTTCATTATTTTTCTAGCATAATAGATGGGGTGAAAGATCTTGTTCATCCTTTAGCCTAAAACCTCTCCCACAACCACATCACTAGAGTCACACATAAGCTCAAAAGGAGAGCTCCAATCCGGCACGGTGATAATAGGCGTTGTGGTAAGATTGTGCTTCAACAATTCAAATTCACTCATGCAATTCTCATCAAAGTGTAATTTGGAATCTTTCTCTAACAATTTGCAAAGAGGATTGACCACCTTAGAGAAGTCCTTAATGAAACGCCTATGGAACCCGGCGTGCCCAAGGAAGCTCCGGACCCCCTTAACCGAAGTTGGAGGTGGAAATTTAGAAATCACTTCAATCTTCGCGTTGTCCACTTCAATTCCATTCCTCGAGATTGTATGGCCCAACACTATACCTTCTTCCACCATAAAATGGCATTTTTCCCAGTTTAATACTAAGTTGGTCTCTTCACACCGAGCGAGGACTTTGTCAAGATTGCTCAAACATTCATCAAAACAATCCCCAACTACACTGAAGTCATCCATAAACACCTCGAGGAAGTATTCAACCATATCAGTAAAGATCGCCATCATGCACCGCTGAAATGTGCCGGGTGCATTGAAAAGACCAAAAGGCATTCGGGAGAAGGCAAATGTACCATAAGGACATGTGAAAGTGGTCTTCTCTTGATCCTCCGGAGAAATTAAGATTTGATTATAGCCTGAATACCCATCCAGAAAGCAATAGAAATCCTGACCCGCAAGCCTATCAAGCATTTGATCCAAGAAGAGCAAGGGGAAATGATCCTTGCGAGTCACTTTGTTTAACTTGCGTTAATCCATACACACCCGCCAACCTGTGACCGTTCTAGTTGGAATGAGTTCATTTTTGTCATTTTGGACCACTGTCATGCCACCCTTTTTTGGAACACATTGGACCGGAGAAGTCCAAGCACGATCCGAGATTGGGTAAACAACCCCTGAATCAAGCCACTTGATTATTTCTTTCTTTACCACTTCTTGCATTTCTTCATTGAGCCTCCGTTGGTGTTCTACGGAAGGCTTTGCTCTATCCTCAAAAATGATTTTGTGCATGCAAAATGCGGGGCTTATTCCCCGAATGTCAGAAAGAGTCCATCCTATGGCTTTCTTCCTCCTCCTTAGCACTTTTAAAGTGGAGTCTACCTGCAAATGGGTTAGGCAAGAGGAAAGTATAACATGCAAAGCACGAGAGGGACCAAAATAGTCATACCTGAGGTGTGGTGAAAGTGGCTTCAACCCCAATGTAGGTGGCTCTTCTATTGAAGGCTTTGTTAGAGGAGTTTTTCAATTCTCCAAGTCCAATGATAACTTTCGGGGACCATAGGAATAAGAACCCATGCCTTGAAGGCATTGGTACTTTCAAGTAATCCATCCACCACGATGTCATCATGGTTCAATTAAGTGGCCTCCACTGGATCTTCAACATTAATCATAGATCTTGCATCATCAATAATGACCTCAGTGACAAGGTCCATGAAAGAGCATACTTCTGTGCTGTTGGGCTGCTTCATTGACTTGCACACATGGAACACAACCTTTTCATTGCCTACTTGAAAAGTGAGTTCACCGGCCTCCACGTCAATTAAGGCCTTCCCAATATGATGGAAACCTCATAATCCACTTCGCAATCCAATATGACAAAATCTGCGGGCAAAATGAACTTGTCAACCCGCACCAATACATCATTAATGATTCCGAGGGGCCTCTTCATAGTTCTATCCTCCATTTGAAGGCGCATAGAGGTCGCCCTAGGTTGACTAATCCCCAATGTTTTAAAGACCGATTATGGCATCAAGTTTATACTAGCTCCAATGTCACACAAACCTTAGCAAAATCCGCCCTCCCGATTGTACAAGGAATGGTAAAAGCTCCCAGGTCTTCAAGTTTGGGTGCCATTAAATGCACTATGGAACTCACTTGATGAGTCATCTTAATGTTTTCGCACTCCATAGACCGCTTCTTTGTGACTAAGTCCTTCATGAACTTAGCATACCCGGGCATTTGTTCCAAAGCTTCAACCAAAGGGACATTGATGGAAAGACCTTTCATCATATCGATGAATTTCTTGAATTGATTCTCTTGCTTTTGCTTCGCCAACCTTTGAGGATATGAAGGAGGGGGCCTAGGCAATGGTGCCTTGGCTTGTGGGACCACCGGTGCCGGCATATCAATCACATGTTCCCTAGACGGGTTCACGTCCCTTTGCAAATCCTCCCCATTATCATGGATATCAATTCTCACCTCACTAGTAGTTGGATCTTCCACCACTTGATCAACTTCAATTGGTAACTCATCATTTGGCAATTCATCATCATCAATAACAATTCTCTTTTTCTAGAAGAACTCACTTCACGGCCTTTTCCACTTCTTGTGGTCACCGCCATGGCGTGACTGGTATTATTATTGTTCCCACCCTTAGGGTTCACCACCGTATCACTCGGTAGTGCTCCCTTTGGGCGTGTGTTCAAGGCATGAGAAATTTGGCCCATTTGTACTTCAAGATTTCTAGTGGAGGTGTTGTGGGAAGCCAATTGAGCATCGGAGTCCGCATTGCGCTCCATCATTTGCTTGAACATTTGTTCAATTCTTCCCATGCCATTACCTGATGTGGATTGCTTGGTTGTTGGTACATCGGGGGCCTTTGAGAGCCTTACCACCGGTTACCATTACCATCCCAATTGTTGTTGTTGTTGTTGCCTCCGCTGCAATTGTTATCATTGTTGTTCCCCCATTGTTGGTTGTTGTTGTTCCCCCAATTTCGTGAATTGTTGTTATTGTTCCAATTTCTCTGTCTTTGATTAACCCAACTTTGATTGTTGCCTTGGTTGCTCCAGTTTTGATTGTTGCTTTGATTGTTCCCTTGACTTTGGTAATTATTAGCATACATGACATCCTCTTCTTGATCATCATATGGCTCTTCTTGACTATACCCACTTGGCCCTTGGTCACTTTGATCATTGTTGCTTTGCTTAGGATTTCCATGAGGTCTCCTTTGGTTCCCTGACATATTTACTCCCTCCATGGCATTTACTTGCGTTGGACTTTGTAATTATTGAAGCTGGGCCTTGGAAAGTTGGTTCATAGTGGTAGTGAGCTCGGAAATTGCTTTCCCCTATTCTTGAAGTTACTTGTGAAGACTATTGACACCGGACTCACTCTGAGGTACATTTGCTCTACTTTGCCATGCTGACGATGTGTCAGCCATCTCATCTAAGACCTCACATGCCTCGGGGTAACTCAATTTCATGAAATTTTCACCGGCCAACTGATTGACTACACATTGATTGACAATGTTTATTCCTCGGTAGAAGGTTTGCTGAATCATGGCTTCAGTCATGTCATTCTTTGGGCATTCCTTAACCATGGTCCGGTAGCGCTCCCAAATCTCATGCAAAGGCTCGTTGGGATCTTTCTTAAAAGCCAATATTTCATCTCTGAGCATCGCCATGTGACTATGCGAGAAATATTTTGCAATAAACTTGTCTGCGAGCTCATCCCATGTGGATATGGAGTGGTTGGGAAGCCGCTCGAGCTAATCAAGAGCCTTCGCTCGAAGAGATAAGGGGAATAACCAAAGTCTCAATGCATCTTCCGAGACATTCGTTTGTTTACTACCCAGCAGGTATCCACGAAGCCCTTCAAATGTTTGTAAGCATTTTGGTGGGCGGCTCCGGCGAAATAGCCCCGCTTCTCCAAGAGTGTCAGCATCACATTTGTTATTTGAAATTTTCCCGTCCGGATTCTAGGCGGCACAATAGCACTAGCATACCCCTCGTTTGGAAGGACCAGAGGGGCTGCTCTGGGTGGTGGAGGCAGGGGAAGGTCTGGAATGTCCTCATTAGCATTGGCCTGTCGGCCCCGTCTGGGAGGAGGTACTTGGTTTATCTCATCTTCTGGGTTGTCATATACCTCCTCTATAAAGGATCTGCCATTAGCACCTAAGTAGATTCAACACACACGTTAACAGAAAAGGAAAGAAAAAAACTTAACACCACTATTCACGTAGATAATCAACACCGTATAACTCCCCGGCAACGATGCCAAAAAGTGGTCGGCTCTCACCTACACTACTATAAAGTAGCAAGATGAGGGTCGGAGCAGCTTTTACCCGAAGGATCGGGATCGAATCCACAGGGAGTTATGATTGTGGGAGTTGAGTTTCTAGGTAATCTAGTAGTGGTTCGTGCTCTTAATTTCACTTTTCATCCTTGTTGGTTTGACAATTATACTACGGTTTATACTAATAGTACTTTGCTAATTAACTAACGAATGTCTTTTTTGGTTGTTTTCTTAATGGATAAAAGGAGCCCAAGTAAGTGAAGTTGCCTCATCCAGAATACTCAGCTCAAAGGCTCTCCACCACTGATAAGCCGCTCCCCTCAGATGGAAAGCGGTGAATGAAACCCCACTCGTCTCCACAATACCCATAGTGCGGAGAATGTGATGACACTCCTCAAGAAAATCCAGAGCATCATCTGAAGCTAGTCCACTGAACTGGTGGGTGGTACTTCTTGTACCTCTCAAGTCGGAGTTGCTCTGCCTCAGAAGCAGCTACCCTAGCCTCATGCTGAGCTGGAGCCGCTGGGGGCATAGGAATATACTCTGGAACCTGCCCAATATGGACCCTCTTCTCAAGAGTACGGGTTGTGGGAGTCTGTGCCCCTCCCTCGGCCAGGGATGTAGTTGGAGCTATCGGGAGTAGTCCTGCCTGAGACACAGTGCTGAAGGCGCTCATGAACTGAGTCAATGTCTCTTGGACAGCTGGAGTAATAATAGGGACCTCCTGTGCCCCTCCAACTGTAGCTGCTAGGGGCTCCTCTATCTCTGCCCTCGCCAGTGCTCAGGTTGCACTGCGTGCTCATCCTCTACCCCTGCCCATGCCTTTGGCAGCTCTGGCTGGGGGCTCGGGTGCCTGGTCGTTAGTACGTCCGGTACGGGTCCGCACCATCTGTGAGCAAGAGTAGAATATAGTTTTAGAATTTGGATGACAGTAAATAGCACGACAAGGAATTCCAAAGAATATGATTATTCTTAATAGTTACAGAGCCTTTCGAAGATAGATACAGACGTCTACGCACCTATCCGCGAGACTCTAATAAACCGGCTTGTGACTTGTGACTTTTATGAACCTAGACGCTCTAATACCAACTTGTCACGACCCGAATTACCCTCCGAATGGTCTTGTGACGGCACCTAGCCTCTACGACTAGGTAAGCCTAAAACTTGTAGAGAAATAAAAGACAATATAATAATTGAAATAGAAAAGAAGAAGAAGACACTTAATTCAGCCGCTCAGCATATACAATTTTGCTTCCCAAAACCCGGGATGTCACGATAGTTACAAGCTCTGTACTAAATGTAGCTCTATACAAAGAAGTAGCAGAAATACATAAGTCATCTATGCCTATGCTAGAGTAGAAGGGGACTCATGGGATTTTGCGGACGTGGCAGAATTACCTCGCGTTCTCTTGGTAGCTGCTAGTGATACTCCTAACCACGATACTGGGTGTTGGTACCTGGATCTGCGCATGGAAAACATACGCAGGAAAGTGAATGAGTACTCCATAATTGGTACCCAGTAAGTGCCAATCCTATCCCCAGTCAAGTAATGACGAGGTCAAGTTAAGGCTCTACTGGATTTTTTTTATAGTAAAACAATTTAAAAGCTGAACAGAGAAATATAGAAAACTAAGGCAAAACAGTAGAAACGGTAAGCTGAAAGAAATAGTAAAAAGGGAGCCCTCAGCTCAGCACAACATATCTCACAGTAGCAAATATGCAATGTAGTACAGGGGGAAAACTCCCGGAATCTAGTCCGTAGTCCTAATTTAAACATGCAATGTGAATGAATACCGGATGTAGTTTATCTAACAGTTCAGGGAAAAATAGCATGGAATAATAGGGATAAAACTACCTAAACATGGTGCACATAGTGACAATTAAGGGAAAACTCAAGTAAACAGGTAGACATGCTTTTTTCTAAGCTAAACTACTCAGTTAGTGCAAGAAACAGTGAAATAGGAATGAAAATAATTTATGTCATGGAGGAAAAATGGAGTTTTAAAAACAATGGCCCGTATACGTACTCGTCACTTCCCGTATACGGCGCCCAAGCAACAAAACAGTATCAAAACAACCTAAGGGGAAGTCCCCAACACAGAGTTAGCCAAGACACTTACCTTGACTGCGCTACTCAACTCAACACCACGCTCTTGCCACGAGTATCCGACTCCGAATGGCCCAAATCTATTCAATTCGATTGCATAACGTAAATATCACTTTAGTGAATCAAAATAGCTAATAAGTTCGAAGCTAATACGCGAAATTAGGAAATTTGCTCAAAAAGTCCCCCGGGCCCACGTCCCGGAAATGGATAAAAGTTACAAATTCCGAACACCCATTCAATCACGAACTCACTCGAACAAGAACCATCAAAATGTGATGTCTATCTTGCTAAATCCTCAGATTTCTACTTGGGGAACCTTCATCCCATTTTCATGTTTTTTTACACAAATTCATTGATTAGATTGAAGAAATTGCTAGAGATTAATGATATACAAGTGAATTAAGGTTAGGAAACGTTACTTACGAATCTCCTCTTCGAAACCCACTGAAAATCGCCAAAACCTGAGCTCTAAATCGTTTTAGGAGATATGAATTTCAAACCCTCGGATTTTTGTATAAACAGCTAGGGGATTCCGCACCTGTGACTCTTGTACCGCACCTGCGGAAAATCCATCACAAGTGCAAAACCTCACTTAACAGGGGCTGGGGCCGCACCTGCGGTCAATTGGCCGCATCTGCGACCTGCGGAACCCAGACCGCACCTGCGACCACTGGCAGCCCCTGCCCAAATTCTGCATCTGCGAGCCCAACTCCGCACCTGCGTGTCCGCATATGTGGTTCCCCGTCCACAGGTGCGAAACACCAGAACCAGCAATGGTTCAATTGTGTTCCAAGTTCCAAAATCACCCATTGAGCATCCGAAACATCCCCGAGACCCCCGGGACCTCAACGAAACTTACCAACCAAGTCTTAATACTTCATTCAAACTTAGTCGAGCCTTCAAAACACATCTCATAACATCAAAATCATTAATTATGCATGGATTCAAGCCTAAGAATTTATGAAATTTCCAAAATTCACATCCGATGTCGAAACATGTCAAAACTCATCCGAATGACCTCAAATTTTACACACATGTTATAAATGATACTACAAACCTGTTTTCACTTCCAAAATTCTATTCCGAGCCCGATATTAAAATTTCACCTATTGGCCGAAATCGCCAAAATTCTAACTTTCGCCAAGTCAAGACTAAATCTACTACATGCCTTGAAAACACCTTCCGAACACGCTCCTAGCCTCGAAATCACCCAACAGAGCTAACAGAACTCCATTCCGGTTCCATCTTCACACAGTTCTAACTACGGTCCGATTTCTAAAGCTAAATTTCACATTTATGGACTATATGTCCAAAATCCCTCCGAATTTCACCACTCAATATTCTGGCAAGTCCCAAAAGCAGAAATATACATGGGAGAAGCAGTTATTAGGGGATCGGGGCGCTAACTCTCAAAACGACCGACCGTGTCGTTACAAATATTATCTACAGTGGAGCAACAAATAGACATCCACAATAATATTTTCGTAACACTCCCCCTTTGATGTTCATTATTAAGTGCCTCGTTAAAACCTTTCTAGGAAAAACCCCGTGGGAAAAAATCCTAGTCAAGAAAAAAGAGTACACTAATAATATACATTACAAGCTACCTCGTTAAACATCTTACCAAGAAAATCTAATGGGAAAAACCTAGGCAAGGAAAAAAGAGTATAGTGCATACTTTACTCCCCCTAATAAAGATGTTATTTCAAATACCTAAGTATACGCATTCCAATCTTTTATAGCACCTTCTTTAAGGTTGCAGTAGGCAAAGACTTGGTGAACAAATGTGCCTGATTTTTAATTGACCGGATTTGTTGCACATCAATCTCACAATTTTTCTGAAGATCATGCATGTAGAATAATTTTGATGAAGTGTATTTCGTTCTATCTGCTTTTATAATACCTCTCTTTCAATTGGCCTACGCATGCAACATTTTCTTCGCATAAAATTGTGAGTCTTCTATCACATTTCAAACCACATTTTTTTGCGAGTAAAATGAATCATTTATCTGAACCATACGTATTCTCTACTTGCTCCACATATAAACGCGTAGTTGGCTTTGGATCGAGCTTTATAGGGATCAAATATATAACTTGCATCTGCATAACCAACAAGATCTGCACTACTTTTGTTTGCATAAAGCAAACTCATATCAAGAGTTCCCTTTGAATATCACAATATATGCTTAATCCAGTTCCAATGTATCCGTGTAGGAGAAGAGCTATATCTTGTTGGTAAGTAAATAAAAAATGTTATGTCAGGCCCTATAGCATTAGAAAGATACATAAGTGCACCAATTGCACTAAGATCGGATATTCCAGGACCAAGGAGGTCTCCATCCTCTTCTGGAGGTGGGAATGGATCCTTATTCACCTCAAGTGATCAAACAACTATTAGTGTACTCGATGGGTGTGCTTTGTCTATGTAAAAGCATTTTAAGACCCTTTCTATATAGGCAGATTGATGAATAAAAGATCCGTCTGCTAAATGTTCAATTTGCATGCCAAGACAAAATTTTGTCTTTCCAAAATCTTTCATCTCAAATTCTTTCTTAAGATATTCAATTGCCTTTTGGAGCTCTTCTAGAGTTCCAACAAGATTTATGTCATCAACATAAACAATAAGTATATCAAATGCTGATAACATTTTCATTATAAAAATACATGGAAAAATAATATCATTTATGTAACATTCTTTCAACAAATATTCACTGAGGCAATTATACCAAATGCGCCAGATTGCTTTAAATCGTACAAATTTGTTTTTTATAATTTAATCGAGTACATTTCTCAATACTTTAAATTATATGCTTCAAACATTTTAAATATTTCAGAGATCTTTATATAAATTTGATCAAATGAGTCATACAAGTTGCGTTATGCATTTAAATGGCATGACATCTTGAGGTATCTGGACTGCGAGTCTGATCCTCACAATGTTTTACAATATTATGCATTATATTGTATCAAATATATCATCGATGATTATTTTGTATCGGTTCTTAAGCGACATAACTTTTTAAGAGAACGCTCATATTTACGAGCTTTAATATTGTCACATTCACTTCAAGGAATGGATTAATATTTATTAAAAGTTCTCATCTTTCAAGGAACGGAACATAATTATGTGAACGTGCATTAATCACACCAAATTGTGTGATGGCTTAGAACCTCTTTTAAGAAAATGCTTCTTCAGGTGAAAATCGATGTATGCATGTAATTTAGAGAAATTGTATCTAACTTATCTTCATTATAATCATCGCAAGCCTAAATATCACTTCTGGTGGTCATAGACGCAAACCACTTCTGGTGGTAAACAAAATTTAGTTATAACGAGATATGAAATATTCAACTACTTCTAGTGGTCGTACGCTTCTTATGAATTCTGCTGGAGTTCAAGACATGCTCTGCAAGAGCGAATTTGATGCCTCTTCACAATTTTGTTCTTCGGGAACAAATTTGAGGCATGAATTGTCAAATGGACAAATTAGATTACGCAGATCAAATAAACTTAACGAAGTCAATCATGCTAGTAGCAAAAGACAAAATGAAGAAAGAAAATATTAATCTTTAGTGTAAGTCTTAATGATGGTAATAATCTGATTAGTAGTTATAAACTTTTGTTTACTCAAAATAAACAAATAATTAGTGTTAGCAAAGGGATGGAAGTGCAAAAGAAAATTGAGAATTCACGATTCCTTTGCAGTTTTAGCCAATCATGAAATCATCTTACTTTTATAATGTGAAAAGGACACATTGATACCAAAAGAATACCACTCCTTCTAGCATAAGGCTGACATGTGGGCCGGGCTCGGGCCTAACTGGGCTTTGTGGGCCAGTCTTGTATAGGAAGCTCCCAACTTAAACGGGTTTCGTGGGCTTTTTGTAGGAGTCGTCCCGGGACCAGGTCCACGAACTAATGGTCCCGGACGAAGTGGGCCTAACGATTTTTTTTATTGTATAGAAGTTAGGGAAAAAAGATGGTAATAAAAATATCTAAGGCAATTCCTTGTAAATTATATTATAGAATTGTGACCTAACTTTTCTAATTCAAGTTTAAAGACAAAAAATATTGCAAAGAGATATTCAAAGCAATGCGTTATAATTTTATTATAGCATTAAAAAAATATGACAATATCTTTCTTAGTTTCCTCTCCCCCCTATGGAATGAGCGCACAACAAGGTGCTAATACCACCATTGAGAAGAAAAAAGAAATAATCAAGATGTGCCAAAATACAAGTTATATTTTAATTTTTGTTCATATAAGTTACATGGTATCTCTAACAAATTTCATAAATCCTTCAAGGTCCGGAGGAATTTCCGTTGGTGGTGGCGGAAAAGAAGCTTGGTCATCACCGCTTTCGGACGAAGCAGTATCCTCCGCAAGTTCATCTAGCATTTCTTCGTAAGCTTTGTTTACCTCTGGTTGTGATTCAGCAAGTCCAAAAATTTTACTTTCTGAACGGATCCAATCTCTGAAAAGTACTGATTTTCCAAGCTCACCCTCATAGACGCTCTATAATCACCAAGTTGAAGTCTTGCTTGAGTGAAAGCGCTCTCTGATGCCACAGTTGAAACTTGAATAGTTAAAATGTCTCGGGCCATCCTTGAAAGAATCAGAAAGTATTTTTCTTTGTCCTTCCACCATTCCAAAATATTAAAGGAGCCGTCGGGATTCACTTCCTCAATTCCCTGTGACAAATAAACTTCAAGGTCATTTAGTTGTGAAAAATCACTAGTACTAGAACCTTGAGAACCCCTGAACCCCCGCCCAAGCACTAAGTGTTCTTACTCCCGCAGTTCTTTTAGATGATTGAGAACTAGAAGAAGAATGAGTTGGAACATTTGGTCTAGCATGACCTAATGCAACTTGATAAGTATTATAAATAGTTTGAACATTTATTTTAATTGAGGCTATTGCGTACATAATTTTAGAAAATTCCTCATCTTCAAGTGCTAAACCATTATAAACAGTTTCATACCAAAATTGAGGACCTGCTAATTTCATAGTAGGATTTAACAAGGCAGCAACACCATAAATAACAGAATAGGGGAAAAAATTATACTTTTTTCTCATAGAATCAATAGCAAGTTGATAAATTTCTCCACCCTCTGAAAAATGATCAAATAAATTTGTAAGTTCTGCAATATAAACTAAACAATTAGAAATAGTAGGATAATATTGCCCAGAAAATTCATTTATAGCAATATAAAAATTTTCTAAAAAATATACAAGCATTTTAACATTAACCCAATCCGCATTTGTAAGGTGCTCATCATCATCACTTACATGAGCATTAAACGTTGAGTTTATAGGGTTTCTATATTCATATGCAACAACTAAACTTTCATACATGTAATTCCATCTAGTTGGACAAGGTTTAGGAACTTTTATTTCTCTTAGGCTAAATTCATCGCATCTTTTAAAATGTTCTCTAAGTTTACTTCTACGTTTTGAATAAAAAAGCCACTTAAGAGCCATTTTAACCTTTTCAATTTCAACATTTAAATTCTCATACAATCACCCACAATTAAATGGTAAATATGACAAATACATCTGACATGAGTTACTAAATGCAGGACTTAGTGTAGTGGTAAGCAAGGCTTACAACATTTGTGTTACTAGTAGCATTATCCATTGAAACTGACATTATTTTATTACTAATGCTAAAATATCTACAAATATCCATAATCGTGCTAGAAATAAACTGCCTTGTGTGACGTGAATTAATTATTCTATAAGCAATAATGCGCTTTTGCATTATCCAATCCTCATCAATCCAATGACTGATAATAATTTGGTAATCACAGTCATTACCACTTCTACTAATATCAGTTAAAATAGAAACACAGCGATTTATATGAGTAAATAAATTGCGCAAATATTGTTCATATTCATGTTTATATTTATAAATATCGCTCTTTACGGTTGCGCGAGGAAAACCATTATAAGTAGGATTAAAAACTTTCTAAATAATGCACAAAGTGAGGGTTAGAAGGAAAACTATAGGGTAAGCATATAACAATAACCATTTTTCCAATTTTTCCCTATCTTTTTTTGGATCATAATATAAAATACCACCGGTAACAATGTTAACTCCCGATTGAAATTGATTTGACCCGATACTAAGATCAGCCTGACTAGGTACACTTGTTTCCTCGACCAAAGCTTTCATACGATGATATCTAACTTATCTTGAGGGTGTAGCATTATGTGTCTAGACAAACTTCCCGTCCTCTCTCCCCCTTCCCCCAGCCTCCAGCATATTTAAAAGTTAACTCTTTGCCACAAGTTTTACACTTAGCCCTATTTTTTTCTCTTAGTTGAGTAAAAAATGGCCAAGCAACAAATGTTTTTATCCATTTAGAAGATTGTCTAGAAATAGTATGGGCAGTAACATGAGGGTCAGACGGGGCATCATTTAAATTATTATTAGTTGGGTTAACTTCAGGAACATGACTAGTGGGTGTATTGATACACCCGGTTGCATTGCATCAAAATATGTTTCTTCATCATCATTTTCATCAATAGTTGGATTACCATAAGGAACATTCATATATTCATGGTTTAATTGTTCACCAGGTGCAATATTATGGAAAAATTGACTCTCATTAAATTGTAATAAACTATTATCGCTATCAAGAATAGCAGGTGTAGGACGGGTAACAAGTTTGGGTCGGGGAGCCGGGGTAAGTGGAGGAGGAACAAATTGGCCACTAGACTCACCACTCTTGGATTTTTCCTTATTTTTACTAAATATTTTTTGAAGGAATAAGCCATCTTAATTAATCAAGCAATACAAAGTAAATAAAACAAACAAAACTATAATATTAAAACTTAAGAGTTGGAACGAGTTTACCGAATTGACAATAACTTGTTGAAAATTAATTATCGTTGAAGACTTGAAGACTTCAATTCACCAACTTCACAATTTTTCACATATTGTAACAATAAAGTAAGTAATTCTAGAAGAAAATTAGAGAGAGAATGATGATTTTGTGAGAAAAATGAAAGAATTGGGCCGTTTAGGCCCGCTAGGACAGGTCTGGTCCCGGTCTCGCGGGCCTCAAGCTACGGACCGGCCCAGAAAACTGGACCACCCCCTCCGGTCCTGATCTTAAACCGTTAAGCCCGTTTAGGCCCACTACCCACATGAGCGGCGCCTGGGACGGTCACAGTCCTGGACCGACCTCACTTGTCAGCCTATTCTAGCCACCGTAAAAATGGTGGAAATATCATATATGCAATAACTTAGTACTACTTACCGTGGGAACCGATGTCTTGTAACGAGGATATGTAAGATTTTTTCTTCTTTCCCTAAATGTTTAAATCCTTTTTTTCCTTTTCTTTAAAAGTAAATATTCATGGCAGAGTCTCGTGCTGATAACATGTTATAAAATAAAAAAATATAGAGTAACTAAATCGAAGACAAGTATAGAGAGAGATTGATATACTATTCAAATTCAAACTGATGTACATAATGAACTGAAATCTCCTCTATTTATAGGAGAAAGGAAGCAGTTGCGAGGCTTTTCTTGAGCTGCTTGTAAGCTGTCTATATGAGTTGCTCGCGACCTGCCTTTTTAATGAGAAACTGCTGCAAGTCATTTTATTGAGTTGCTTGCAACCTGCATGCATCAGCTGCTTGTTAAACTTCAATGGAGTACTACATGGATAATCTTCTTCAGGAAGATTTTCTACATCGGAGTAATAAATAGATATCCACAATAATGTTTTCATAACAAATTCCTCAAATTCGAACATCATAAAGTCAAACTATTTTCTCGTCCAAACTATTTTAAGAACTAACAGCTTGTTTGGATGGTTGTTATGTTATCGTATAGTATTGTATTGTCTTAATATATATAATGTTTGGATAGATTATATTGTTTGTGGTTGTTTCATGATATCATGTGCAAAAAATATGAAAAATATTGCAATATTATAAATAAAAAGTAAGTACGAGGTGAAATTACTTTATAAAGACGTAGAATAAAAGATAAAATATAATTATCTAATATAAGGGAAGGCAAGATGAGGAAAAAATAAGGTAACGATGCGACCACATCAAATCGGTTGCTCAATAAAGTAACACTTTTTGTTTATAACGGTGAATTTAACTATAAGATTTAATAAAATTTAAGTAACAATAAAAGCAAACATTATTTTTAAAATAACAATAAGATACAACACAACAAATAACAACCATCCCAACAGGCTGCAAATGAGGAAACTAAAACAGAAAAGAAAATACTGATTGCAGACATCTAACAAAAGCATTGACATAAAAAACTCAATATACTGTAAGAATGATGAATTTTCCAATCCTTATTATCTATCTTTAATTTGTTAGTGGAGTATATATTAATTCCACTCGAGGACATAAAAGAGTACAATTACCATATTATTGTCATTAAAAACAAGATCGGCCGTCCTTGTTCATGGTGATTGCAGAGTTCTCTCTTGACTACTACGAGGTCAACGGTTCAAGGCTGATAACTGGTCTCGGAAAAAATAAAATAAAATGCCATTTGTTGCCTTAAAAATAAAAGAAGCATGGCATACTCCTTCCATATATAGGAGACTGTTAAAAAAGGAAATAATTATTTTTCTCAACTATCTTTTCTTTTAGGAAAAATGAACATAATAAAATTACACGGTGTGTTCGGATGGTCAAAATTATTTTACCTTTAACCCAAAGTCTTGAATTCAGGCGAATTTAAATTAGCCGAATTAGTAAGCTTAATGATTGTTGGATAATTAAATAACAACACGAAGAAAATGCTTACTTGAACACATTGCATGTGCCAAAAATTAGGTGCATGACAAATGCATTTTGTTACATAATACTAATTGTTTAGTTGGCAGAATACATAATTGGACTCTTAAATTTGATTTTTTTTGTCACTCAGAAACTTAAACATAGAGTTGTTCCTATCAGACCCTTTAACTAAACTACATACGTGTCAATTAAACTCTTTGTAGACCAAGTGACAACTCTATGTGCCACATATATGGTTTAGTCTGAAAAAGAAATAAATTTCTAAATTTAAAATAATTTAATTTAAATTTTTTATTTACCATTTTTATAACTATATAAATATTATAATATATTTAAGAATTTTTAAAAATATTTTTTATTTCTTAAATTTGTGTCCGATAATTTAGTTCACGTAAATTGAATGTGAGTGTATAAATTTTTGGTATTAAGAAATAGCTCATGCGCGAGTAATCTAATTTCCTGCTATATTATCCAGGGGCGTTGCCGAGAAAAAGAAGAGAGAAGGGGCGTTAAATAACCACCTTCGTCGCTTCCAAATTTCTACTTCTTTCTTCTTGGCTTCCCCTCCGCTTTCCCTAGTCCAAATCACATAAGACACACCGGACACATAGAGACTGAGAAATTTGATCTAAAATAATACTCCCATTTTTTTTCTTTAACAAAACCCATGTAGTTATAAAATTACGTATAATTATCAAACGGAAACAGTTTTAAAATTTCATTTCAAAAGATGTCTCTAATGGCGGCAAGGACGAGGATCACCAGAGCGCTCTGCAATTTAACACACAAACCAAAGTTGCAGGTGGTTCTTGGAAATGGGCCTGATGGGATTTGGGCCGACCCAATTGGGAGTCCGGTGTCATCATTTTCCACGTCGGCTGCTGTTCAGTCACCGGTAGAAGAGTCACCGTCGTCGAGGATATTTGGGCTAGTGAAAGAGTATGAAGATTATAGAAGGGCTTTATATGGGGGGCTTACACATAAAGCTCTTCTTGTTGATGCTGTGGGTACGCTTGTTATTCCCTCTCAGCCCATGGCTCAGGTTTGTTCATGGATTATTATTTTTTTCAATTTAAAAATGCATGCTATGCTTAGTTTATTGACGAATGTTAGCCTTTCTTTGAATTTCTTGATCATCTGTGCATTTTCTGCAGCTATATTTACTGCGCTATTGTACAACCAATATTCAGTTTCTTGATTTTACCTTTTTGTTTTTCTTTTTCTTCACCTAGTTTGTGTCCACAGTTTAGTACTTTTTACAGTCTTCATGTTATGTAAAAATCAAATGCTTTGGTGTAAAGTGAACAATTTAACTTTCTACTTTTAGCATCTCTAGTTGTTCTCCATCTGATGAAAAACATTTCTGGATCTGTTAATGCTGCCAATTGAGAAACTACAATTACTACTACCCATTTTTCTTCTGCTTGTAGTATGTACATTTTTTTTGTTTCCCACTCGGTGTCCGGTACCAATATTAGGGCCCAGCTAGTTCAGATTTGTGCCACGTCCACTAAAGGGGAAATGTTTCCGACCAGGATTTTCCCTTAACCGAGGTCAAACCCGACATCTCTGGTTAAGGAAGGGCGAATAATGCTTCTGATGAAATCTCCTAAAGAAATGAATTTACTCTGGATCTAATTTTGAAGATTGAAGAACCACAAGAGCTAGTCACTATTTTTCTTTCTGCTTGTAGTATCTCTGATATTCCTTCTCTCTACATGAAAATTTATCATATCAATAATTTTGTAGATTTTGTTTTTTGAACCTTAGTCTCTAAGGTTTTTGTGGATTCATTTTTTACGACTTACACACACTCTGTGTCTCATTCCCTGACGTTGTGTTTGAATAATTTGGTTAATTTTTAGATATTTTGGTGCTCCTCTGTGTATGTGTGTACACACACACACACACATATATATATATATTTTACATTATCTTGACTCTTTCACTATGGGCAGGCAGAGATACTACTATCTAATTGTCTTTCTGCTTCAGTTCCTAATCTCTTTTTTCCCTTCCATGTTGTCTTTTTACTATTATTGAAGTTGGTTTTATGGACTTCTCTCTGTATATTCTGCTTGTCCCGTTATGTTCAGTTTGGTCTTATTCACTATATTTTAACCCTCTTGGATATTGCAGATTTATCGGCAAATTGGTGAGAAGTATGGAGTGGAGTATTCTGAAGCTGAGATATTGAAAAGATACAGATGGGCTTATGAACAGCCTTGGGTTAGATCTAGGCTCAGGTATCTGGTTTTGGTTGTAATTTATATCTACAGTAACTTGAAAAATATTTTGTTTCTTAAACCTTTGAAAAGAACACCATTAATCGCTGCTAATTATGCTCTGCTTAGGTTCTTTGTTGTTTAGTCCTATTCGTTTATATGCAATATGTTTTTCTTGAATTCTTTTGCTGAAAGATTATGTTTCTCCTGGATGGAGAAATGCTATTTGGATAAGTTAAAGTTTATTGATACAAGGGGATGCTGTTCTTTCTTTCACTGTTACATTTTTCTGCTTTGAAATGGATAATCATTAAAAACCAAGTTAAAAATTGATAGATATAGCGACAGAGGAGATTGAAACAAAAACTAACAGACAAAAAGAATAAAAGAAGTTTCGTCTGGCTTGAGAATAAGAGATACTCTCCTAGGCTTAATATATGCTTGTTTGGAGAAAAGGGTATAACTTTTTTTTTTCCTCGCTTTTTGATTGTTGAGAGAAGTTGACTTAGCTTGCCTGCTAAAGAAATCCATATCTTTTGTTTTTGATCGTTGTCTTTCTCTTGTGATAAGATTCTAGGTTCAGAGTTAGTTTGAATAGCTTGCTCTTTAACCTTTGCGCATCCTGAGACGTGCTAATCCTCATAGTCCGAATTATTCAACGAATTTATATTGTGATCTGTTCCCTTGTGTGTTTGTCTAGTTATGTAGTACAGTATTACTTTATAAAAGTAGAATGCAAGTTTTGGTAATTCTTATTAAAAGCAAGTATTGGTTAATTACAAGTATCCGGTTAAACTTGTATAATCTTGAACTTCTGGAGAACTATGCCCTTCAAAAATTATTGTTCTCGTTCAACAATTAAATTTAATTATTTGACATCACAGTGGTAAGTGGTAACCAAATTATTCTATGCACATCAAGGACCATAACTTTTATACACTTCATGACCGGATGTTGATATCTAATTAGTTTGAGATCATACATGGTATTGTTATAATTTGATGATGACTTTTAAATCATCTTTGATATTTGAGTGAATTTCTCATCTGCAACAGAAAAAACAGGAATTATTATAATATGAGTTGCATGTTGCAGATATGTTAACGATGGAAGACCATTTTGGCAACATATAGTTAGTTCTTCGACTGGTTGTTCTGATTCTCAGTACTTTGAGGAGCTGTATAACTACTATACTACTGAAAAGGTTGGCTCAGTTTGAGATACTGTGCTATTTCTGTTGACGCAATTTGGTTTATAAGAAGACACTTAAATTTTCTTTTGTTCGTCATTCTTCAATAGGCTTGGCATCTTTGTGATCCAAATGCTGAGAGGGTATTCAATGCTCTTAGAACGGCAGGAGTAAAGTTGGCTGTAGTGTCAAATTTTGACACCCGACTGAGACCAGTGTTAAGGGCTCTGAACTGTGATCACTGGTTTGATGCTGTAGCCGTGTCAGCTGAGGTAATGTGTTGTTATCTTTCCTTTTGCTTCCTTTTCTTCCTTTATGATCCAACAGCTGATTTTCCTTTTGGCTTTTAAACAGGTAGAAGCAGAGAAGCCTAATCCAACAATATTTTTAAAAGCTTGTGAGTTACTAGGAGTAAATCCAGAAGATGCTGTTCATGTAGGCGATGATCGTAGGAATGACATTTGGGGTGCTAGAGATGCAGGTTGTGATGCCTGGCTGTGGGGAAGTGACGTTAACTCCTTCAAAGAGGTAAGCTCTCTTTTTTGCTGTTTTTGCCATAACTTGCTTTTTTGGGTTAAGTAACCTAACAAAAGCAGAAAAAAACAAAAATCTGATGTTTGGCTTCAAGTGCTAATAACACGGTTTTGAATTTAGAACGACGATTTCAAGTGCTAATAACACGGTTTTAAATTTTATGTGTACATATTTGATGAATTCCTTAAACAAATGCATTGTTTGAGCGAAAGCTACCCCCGCCTCTGTTTGTTATGGCAATACCAGCTGTAAATATGAAGGTTAGACTGGAAGTTGGCATGCATTGTGATGTTTCTCATTTTTGCAACTCATCTTGGTAGAACCAAATGCATTGGTCCCTATTCACTAGAAGTAGAATTCATTTCGTAACTTCGTAGCTCTGGCTTAATCCCAAGTGGTGCCAAAAATGACATGTATTTAAAGTTTTTTGACTCATCCTAGCTGGTACAATGTAATGGATCAGTCATAATACTAGCTACCGTAACTTCTTAGTTTCGACTAACTTTAATCTTCTGCCTGATATTTGGCCCTGTGCAGGTTGCTCAGAGAATAGGTGTTGAGGTCTGAAAGGGTAGATTGCTCTGTTGCCAAAACATAATCGATGCTTTCAGTGTGTAAATAGCCGCTTCTTGTGTATCTTCTCATAATCCCATGTATATATTCTGCTTTTGTAATCAGTGTGAGAGAGATGACCAAGGCCTTTTGTTTAGAGTGGAATAAACAGGCTGTAGAAGTTTGGTTTCTCAATGCCATATTTATTAGTTGCCTCTATGGTTTATTGGAGTAAGCTGGTGTTCTACCTTATTCATCTTTTCTTTCCTCACCTCAAGAGGAAAGAAAAGATATTTAATTGACTTTGATTAAAACTTATTCAGGACAGAAATTTATGCTTTCTTTAACAAACATGCTAGACTTCTATGAAATTATTATAGGAAATAGAAGGAAAAAAATCTCAAAATTTGCCGTAACGAAAATGTGGATCCATAACCTTTCAACCCTTTCCTCCTTGTCATCAACTTTAGCCTTAGCCTATTGCTGTTAAGAAATTCAACCAAGCCATTAAGTGAAACATCAACTTCATCTTCCTTCATCAGCTGCTCAGCCACCTCCGCCGGTGTCACCGCTGTCTTTCCGAGCAACTCTTCAGTTTCTTCAAACAGTTTTATGCTCTTTAATACCAAGATAATTAGCAGCAAGAAGCTTGAATCCACAAGGAGTACAATATGCCATAAGAATGTGCATGTCCATGAGACCTGGCCTCAACAATGCAGGGTCGAGCTTTGCGATGTGATTTGATGTGAAAAATATAGAGGGTGTTTGAATTGACTTATTTTAAGTGCTTATGGGCTTTTGAGCACTTTTCTAGCTTTTAGGGTGTTTGGCAATGATAAAAAGTGCTTAAAAATATTTATTTTTAGGCATGAAAAGTAAAAATAAGCGAAAAGCCAAAAGTGAGTATTACCAATTTATTGCTTTTGGCTTTTAACTTATAAGTTACTTTTTAAAAGCCAATCCAAACACCCTCATAATCTTTCCAGATGGTCACTTATCCCATAACCACTCCAACCGAAGCATGTTTTACTTTAGAGTTGTGACAGAATCTGGTGCAGGCATGTTCACATCCGTTATTCCTAGAATTCGAAATTTTGTGAACCTATATCTTTTTCGGTAGAAGTACAAATCATAAGGATCAAATAAATAATCTACTTTAATAAATAAGAAATTCAATAAACAAAGAAAGAGAGTTTCAGCAAAAGTTGAGATGCAACATGAGTATTTTTCAGGGGGTCACTCATCCTAGTACCGCAATAATTTTCACGACCCAAATTTTCCTTCGTAGGATGTCATGACGGTACTAGTCTCTAAGACTAGGTAATCCTAACACTTACTGAATAAAAGACATGATTAATCAGAACAACTACGAAGCATGAAACTGGAATTTCTATGGTAAAATCAATGATAAGTGCAATACGATACCCCAAAACAGGTAGTACAAGTTATAAGCTCGACTGAGTTTGCTAGGAAATCCCTAAATACAACTGTTCGGAATAGAATTAAATAGTACAAGTACAATATCAGAAGGTGACTCCGAGGCATGCGAACGCGACGACAGGTTTACCTTGGGTCTCCACAGCAATGCTCGACCAGCTAGCTAATAATCAACAATATCTGAGGCACCTGGATCTGCACAAATAAATGTGCAGAAACGTAGTATGAGTACACCACAACGGTACTCAGTAAGTATCAAGACTAACCTCGGTGGAGTAGTGACAACTCAAAAGGAACGACCGCTTTCACACCAAGTTTATCCAAGAATTTCCACGAGGTACCAAACCTCAAAAATCACATATCAGGGGTCCCAATTTGTGAACCCTAATAAATTGACATCTTGTGCCCACATTACAATTCATAACAATATCTAATATCTGTACGGACCACTCGTGTGCCAACAATATTAATGACTCGTGACTACAGGACGATTCACGTGCCAACATGATAACTCTCACACATAAGGCAAGTACACGGGAGTACATATAAATGGTCAAAACATCAGGATTCATCTTCTTAGACCGATATGGGTGATTTCTTTACGTGTATGCTTGTGCAAGTATTCTACCACAGTTCAAGTCAACAATTAAGAGTATAGACAATGAATGGCATGTAAGAAACGATCACCACAAAATGTAAAGTGTAAGAAAGACAGAAATTGAAACGATGAATTGTACAACAAGATTAGCCACGTAGAACTAAGCAAGTAGTGCAACATAAAGAAAGACAATTTGTAGTATTCTAAAGAGACAACAATCAAAGACAAGTACAAAAGAATGAGGAAATGTCAACAACAGACACTATCGAGGTACCGCCTCGTAGTCTCAAATCACAAAATGAATCACAATATTTCCTTATATCACTGTGGGAGACCCTACATTTAGTTTTGGAAATTATTTTTCCCGAAATAGCATCCTGCATTTTATCCCACCGCATGACTTCTAGTAGTTCCCCTACTAGCCACGCGTATTAAGCCCACTTTATCTCTGTATCGACCCGACCAGTCATTTTTTGTTCTAGGACCCTGTGCCCCTAAATGAGGCTTCCCGTGTTTTCTTTTACTGATTTATAACTTGCGGGGATGGTTAGTTCGGGATTTGGAGGAGTTTGGGGTGGTATAGGAACACTTAATTCCTTAAGGCTGGCCTTAAAGGCCAAGTTTGACTTCGCTCAATATTTTTAGAAAACAACCCCAGAATCGAGATTTGAAGTTTTTATAGCTTCGTATGATGATTTCGGACTTGGGCGTATGTTCGGAACGGATTTTGGATGACCCGGGAGCGTTTTAGTGCCAAATAGTGAAATATGATTCCTCAAGTTCAAAAATTGAGGTTTGGAACGTGTTTTTGTGTTATCGAGGTCCGAACGAAATTTTTAGATCGGGAATAGTTCTGTCATGTCATTTATGTCTTACTCACAAAATTTGGTGTCATCCCGAGTAGTATAGGCATGTTTCGGCATGTTGAAAGTGAATTCAAGAACTTGAAGTTCAAAGTTTGATTCAATTTGGTTTTGGGGTCGGATTCTTAATTTCGTTGTTGTTTTTCACGTTCGAGGAATACGAGCAAGTCCGTATCATGAATACAGACCTGTCAGTGCCTTTGGAGGCGGTCCCGGGGGGCTCGGGTGAGTTTCGGACCCCTTGGAGCTAAATGCAAGAAACCAGATTTTGCCCAGTCTGGTTTCCTTCTTCGTGTTCGCGGGTGTACAGACGCGTTCGCGAAGAAGGAATTGGGCAGGGGTGAAAAATTCTCTATGTGTTCACAAAGGCTCGCACGCGTTCGCATAGGGTAAGTTTATGGGCCAACCAATTTTGTTCTATGCGGTCTAGCACAGCTAGCCTCCGCGTTCGCGAGCCCCTTTCACGTTCACATAGAAGGGCCTTCAGGGGGGCCTGGCCATTGGCCTTCGCGAACACAGTTCCCCTGTTGCGTTCGCATAGAAGGGGCAGCTGGGCAGTTAAATTAAAAACGGCGCTTAGACATTTTTAGGCCATTTTGCTTTCATCTTGGATGACTTGGGGAGCTTTCAAAGGGGAGATTCGACTTAGCAATTGTGAGGTAAGTAATTTCTACTTAAAAGTGAGTTTAATACTTGAGTTTTGGGTAGATTAACACACAAAAAGTAGTAGGAATCATGGATTTAGAGTAAAACCTAGGGTTTTGATAAAAATGAGAATTTATCAAGAAATTTGTTATGAAATCATGCAAAAACCATATAATATTGATCCTTAGATTATGAGTGACTATCTCCCTTGAAAACTTCCGGAATCCGAACATGTGGGCCCGGGGGTACATTTAGGATTTTGCAAATTAGGTTGAAATAATCATTTAAATAGGAGAATTGTGGACTTTTGAGCATAGATTGATTTTATTTATATAATGTTTGGCTAGTTACGAGTTCTTGGGCGACGAATTTGGAGATTCGGGCGCATTCTTGACCCGGGAAGTGGGCTTGAAACGAGGTAAGTTTCATTTCTAACCTTGTAAGAGGGAATTATCCCCAAATAGGTGAAATAACGAATTATATGCTACTATTTGTGGGGGCTACGCACGCACGAAGTGACGAGAGTCCGTGCGTAGCTACTATTATGTTCACGTCGGGGAGTTTAGGATCCACACGTATGCTTTATGTGACGTATTTGTAATCTTAATGATAAACTTAGACTGCCTAACATCATCGAATTATTAAGTGAACATCTAAAAGGTTACATTTCGCCATTTAAATTATTGGCCCTCCCTTGTAAGAATATTCTCCACTAAATCCCTGATTTTTTGTTGAACGTGTGTATATATACGGGTACCCGCGCCGCATGTATGATTCGCGAGCGGGGTAGCTCTACTATTTATGTTAACCGCGTCGCATGTACGATTCGCGAGGGGGGTAATATATGCATCTATGGTTCGAGCCATTCGACCCTTCGGCAGTGAACATTTATTATTTTGTCGTATCAGCCGTACTTTCACGGAATGTTATGTGTTTGTTAATTGTTTGGTATTTCTGCGGTTATTCAACTATTAAATATCCTGAAAAATGAAATTAATAATCTGTACAATAGAGAACTTGACACATAATGGTACTTGCAAGGAAATTTGTTGTTCCTATCTTTACCATTTATTTATATTTGCCATTCTTGCTTAGCCTTAAATTTCAAACATATTATTTTGGCCCTAGTAAGTGTCAAGTCGACCTCCCGTCACTACTTCTTCAAGATTAGACTGGATACTTACTGGGTACATATTGTTTATGTACTCATGCTACGCTTCTGTACTTAATTGTACAGGTTCTGCGGCAGGTGCATCTGGGTATCAGTCCGTAGCTCATCCTTGATTGCACTTGGTTGAGGCTTCACGGTGAGCTGCTTCTCCTGACGACATTCAACAGCACTCTGGAGTCTTTATTTTGCTATTTCTGTCTATATCTTCTCAGATAATAGGATAGTCTTTTATTTCTTTTGATTTTACTCTACTAAATGCCTGTAGACTTGTGACACTAGTTCCTGGCACACACGTTAGTAGACTATTCTTTTGGAAATGTAATTAATTAAAGTTGACTTTTGGGTTTTAGTAATCTAATTGCCTTACTATCATGTTATATTTCATGCGTAGTGGCTAAGTTATTTGAAATGTGGAAAAGATTCAGTAAAAACAAACCAAATTCACTAGATAATTAGTGTTGGATTGCCTGACCACGGTGTTGGGTGCCATCGCGACCTAGATTAAGATTTGGTTCATGACAACATGGTATCAGAGCTCTAGTCTCACGTAGGTCTCACAAGTTACGGGCAAACCCAATAGAGTCTTGCGGATCGGTACGGAGACGTCTGCATTTATCTTCGGGAGGCTATAGGGTGTTAGAAAATCTCTCTTTATTCATCTTCTATCGTGCAATTGATGGTATGCTAAATCTCACCCTTCTATTCTCTCACAGATGGTGAGGACGCGCGCAGCCGACGTTCCGGACCTGCGAGGGGCCGCTACCCCCGTCATTAGAGGCCGTGGCAGAGGTCGGGGGAGGGAACCGGCCCGAGGTAGGGGAAGAGGGCATCCCAGAGCTGCCCCAGTTGCACCGCCAGTGGATCCAACAGAGGATCCTATCACTGAGGAGCAGGGCGAGGCGTCCCCAGTAGATCCTGCCCCGTTGGACTTCATGACGACGCCGGGATTTCAGGAGGTCATGGTCCGTATGATGCGGTTCATGGATACTATGACTCAGGATGGTTTATTTCCAGCGGACTCGGCCGCATCTCAGGTGGGAGGGGGAGCACAGACCCCTACTGCCTAGGCCGCAGGACATTCAGCAACAATTTATCAGACTCTGGGTACACTGCCCGCGGGTGGGGTCCAGCCACTAGCAACAACAACACCTGAGCCCAGACCAGCTGCAGATGGCGATCCGTAGAAGCTATTAGACAGATGGACCAGACTGCACCCTCCTGTCTTCGGAGGCGAGCGTCATGATGATGCTTAGGATTTTATTGATAGGTGCAGGGAAAGACTGCACAACATGAGGATACTAGAGTCCCACGGAGTTGACTTCACTACTTTCCAGCCAGAGGGCAGGGCCCGTAGATGGTGACAGTCTTACATTCTTGGCACACCGGCAGATTCTCCTCCCATCATTTGGGAGTAGTTCACTCAGCTATTCATGGACAGGTATATTCCACCCTCTGAGAGGGAAGAGTTGCGTTATCAGTTTGAGCAGCTGTAGCAGGGTCAGATGTTAGTGACCGACTATGAGGCTAGGTTTTTTGAGCTGTCTCGTCATGCACTTATGATACTTCCTACTGATGCAGAGAGAGTGCAGATATTTGTAGCTGGGTTGCACTTAGGTATTAGGGCCAACATGGCCCGAGAGGTGGAGATGGAGACTCCTTATCAGCTTGTAGTAGAGATTGCTCACAGGATTCAGGGCTATCGATCGAGGAGCAGAGAGTAGGGATAGCAGGATAAGAGAGCTCAGTTTTCTGGGGATTTCAGGGGTGCTCTAGCTAGGGGCAGAGGTCAGTTTGGTAGGGTCCAGCCTAGTAGGCCCCCATATTCAGCACCCCCACCACCTCTTCGAGGTGCTCCTGTGAGGCCTTATTTCAGCGCAATGTCGGAGAGTTCTTATCGCCCACAAGCCATTCAGGGTTCCTTTGGCGGGTATTCTGGTCATCATGGGTCTTCCAGCCCTTATTTCAGTGCTATGCCAGAGAGTTCATACCGTCTTCCATCTATTCATGGTTTTTCTTCAGGGCAGCAGGCTGTGGTGCAGAGAGGTTGTTATGAGTGTGGGGATCCAGGCCACATAAAGAGGACTTGTCCCAGGCTTCGGGGCAAGGCAGTGCAACAGAGTCACCAGCCTATGGTTTCGGCACTGACGGTTCGGCCACCTAAAGGTGGAGGACATGCTGGTAGAGGTCGTTTTAGAGGTGGAGGCCAGGCAGGGGGAGCCCAGTCAGCTCCTGTCCATTCCGGTGGAGGTTAGTCATTCGGCGCTCCAGTCAGATTCTATGCTTTTCCAACCAGGCCAGATGCAGTGGCCTCAGATGCCGTGATCACAGGTATTATTTCAGTATGCGGTAGGGATCCTTCATTATTATTTGATCCATGATCCACTTATTCATATGTATCAACCCTGTTTGCTCATTCCCTGGATATTCCTCGGGAGTCCTTGGGTACTCCTGTTTATGTGTCCACTCCTGTGGGCGATTCTGTGGTTGTGTACCGGATTTATCGGTCCTGTGTAGTTACATTCTGTGGGTTCGAGACCAGAGCGGACCTCATGTTACTTGATATGATTGATTTTGAGGTAATCCTGGGCATGGATTGGCTATCTCCCTATCATTCCATCCTAGATTTCCATGCCAAGACTGTTACTCTAGCCATGCCTGAGTTGCTGAGATTGGAGAGGAGGGGTTCCTCAGTCAGTGCAACTAGTCGTGTTGTTTCTTTCTTGAAGGCTCGATGTATGGCCGAGAAGGGTTGTTTGGCTTATCTTGCTTATGTGCGGGACACCACCGCCGAGTCTCTGATGATTGATTCAGTGCCGGTGGTTTGTGAGTTTGCTGATGTGTTTCCTTCGGACCTTCCAGACTTGCCGCCAGACCGTGATATTGATTTTTGCATTGACTTAGCTCCAGGCACCCAACCTATATCTATTCCCTCATACCGTATGACTCCGAAGGAATTAAAGGAGTTGAAAGAACAACTTGCGGAGTTGTTAGCTAAGGGGTTTAACAGACCGAGTGTATCGCCTTGGGGTGCTCCGGTGTTATTTGTGAAGAAGAAGGATGGGACTATGCAGATGTGTATTGACTACCGCCAGTTGAACAAAGTCATCATTAAGAAAAAGTACCCGTTGCCACGTATCGATGATTTATTTGACCAGTTGCAGGGTGCTCGGGTGTTTTCTAATATTGACTTGAGATCAAGGTACCACCAGTTGAAGATTCGGGACTCGGATGTTCCGAAGACTGCCTTTCGTACGAGATATGGTCATTATGAGTTCCTGGTGATGTCCTTTGGCTTGACTAATGCCCCAGCAACCTTTATGGATTTGATGAACAGGGTGTTCAGGACTTATATTGATTCTTTTGTTATTGTCTTCATTGACGACAATATGATCTACTCGCGTAGCCTGGGGGAGCACGAGCAATATTTGTGAGTGGTGCTACAGACCTTGCGGGAACATAAATTGTACGCCAAGTTCTCCAAGCGTGAGTTCTGGTTAGATTCTGTGGCATTCTTGGGACATGTGGTATCGAGAGAGGGTATCAAGTTGGATCCTAAGAATATTGAGGCAGTTCAGAGTTGTCCACGCCCTACTTCAGTGACCGAGATCAGGAGTGTAAGGTCCCGAAAAATTTTGCTAAGTAATTTAGGATTTTGAGGTGCCAGTTAGGCTAATTATAATATTTTATGTGCTATAAATATGATATAAACGAATTGGATATGGTAAATAAGTGTATAAGTCATAAAATAAGTAATGTGGGGTCCAAGTAGAGGCCTAATGTAGGGTCCCGGAAAACTTCACTATGTAATTTAAGGCTTTGTGTTGTCAAGGTAGGTAATACATTGTACTTCTGGAGTTTCGGGATTGAACGATGCGCTGGGGAGTTGAAAATTTTTGTCGATACTAGACCAGGCTTTAGGCAGATAGGCCAGGCTAAAGCCAAGCCAGACCACGCTTTAGGGAGATAAGTCCAGGCTAAAGCTAGGCCAGACCAGGCTTTAGGCAGATAAGGCCAGGCTAGAACAAGCGTTAGCCAGGCGACGCCAGGTCTGTGGCCCGATCCAAAATCTTGGACTATCCATTTTCTAATCTTTAAACCCGAACCTAGACCCATATAAAACCCATTTCTCATCATTTAAAGCTTATTTTCTAATAATTTAGAGTGAGAAAAAAGAGGGTTCTATAGAGAAGGTCCTAATTCCATCAAATTGATCCTCCATCACCACTCAAAGATTGGAACTAATCAAACAGTACACCAATTTCTTCACTCTAAGTGGTAAGCCTCTACCACACCACCTTTTAAAATTCCATGATTAGCTAAAAAAGGACATTAGTAAGGTAGTCCATGGAGACAAGGAAAGGGATCTTGCATGCATGAAGTTCTAGACTATGTGTGGGAAATAAAAGCAATGATAGAAAGAAATGGGGGATTGGACCTTAGACTACTCCTAATTCTAGGTGTAATGCTCAAATAAGCTAGGACTATGAATATCTTCCTAATTTGTGTTCAATTTTGTTATATCTCGAAATAGATTGAGGTTGCTGGGGATTCGGGATTGTAATAGAGTCTAAAGGAGCGCAATTAAGGTATGTTGGCTAAACTTTCTCCCTCGAGATGGAATTCCATGATGTTTCCGTAAGTTTAAGTATGATCGCCTTAAAATCCCTAATTCCTACATTCCAGGCTATCCCCTATAGACTTATAAACTTGTTTATTTCTAATGAACTTATTACCGAGAGATAGAGGTTTAAAGTATGAGTTGCTTATTAAAATGGTATGGCATTGAGTCGTAATCTGAATGGAAACTAGTATACCATTTGGGTGAGGAAAACTCGATATGCTTAATACTCCTAATTGATTCTACGTGTGCTTAATGACTTGATTGAGTATGTTTTGTTGTTGATAATCTATAAAGGTGTTAACAATGAATTGAATGAACTGGGAAAGAGTAATTCAAGAATAATTGGTGTATTGCTTGTTTATGACTTTGATGTGTGTTTCTATTGCTGGTTGGTATGCCCTAATCTTTGAGAAGAAACCTTTTGTGTTTAAAGTTTCAACTGCTGATGAACTTTATATATATGATTTCTAAAATACTTTATACGTTGAAAATGAGTGGTGATCCTTGAAACTAAAAGATGGGAAAGTATGGGATACGAAATACGGCCATCGTGCCATGAATAGAGAAACTTGAAAAAGGCCCAAAGAGCCGAGGAAATATTGCTATTGTGAGAGATTGAAAATGCTAATAAATATTTGTACAATGTGAACGATTCTGAGATGGATACATTTCTATATATGTGTCACCTTTGTGTGCAAACTAACTAAAAATATTTTTGGGAGTTTCATTAGAAAAACTGAGGAAGGGTGGGTCATAAGGCCCACACCTGAAACTACACGTGCCGGTGTAGGGGTGGATTGTGGATTGTGATGGTTCCCCTTAATTGGGATGAAGTTGGTACCTGTGAATTGGAAAATGAAAGAGACCAGCCCACACAACATATGTGGGAAGACGGCTTAGTTGATCGGGTTGAGATCAGACTCCATGTTGCGCACATGGTGGTACTATTCCTGTAACAACTTTCTTTCGCATCATATGTCAAACCACATTGTACGTGGGGAGATGGACTAGCCGATCGGGCGTGATTGGCCTCCGTGCTAACAAAGACGGTGGAATATCGGTGCTAATGATCTCCCAGCCAAATATGTATGTATATATATATATATATATAAACTATTTTCGTACTCCGAAAATCGTTATGCTTCAATTGGATATTTTAATATTGTTGGTTGTGACTTGTTGTTTCTATATGTTGTGTTTGCCTCTATGGATACTCTATATTGAAAGAGGATTTTTGGTTGTACATACTAGTACTATTCAACGGTACTAATGTCTCTTTTTCTGGGGGCGCTACATCTTTTAATGGATGTAGGTGACTCTGTAGCTGGTAGCGCGAATCGCAGGTAACAGTGCTTTCTCCTTCTCCCCACAACAGTTTTGGTGAGATCCGCTTCCTCCCGTGGTCATGTATAGTATTTTTTGTACTTCTTTTGTAAAAGTCACTAAATTTTGAGGTATAGCCGGGGCCTTGTTACCGGCATTTTCATATTTCTCCTCAATTGTATTTAGAGGCTCCATAGACAGGTTGTGGGTGGCGTCGAGTATTGGAATTAAACTAGAAATATTAGTGTTTGGCAAATATATTTTTCATCATATCTATAAAAATTGTAATATTCTGGATATTATGGTTGAAAATGATAATGAAAACAAAATGGAAGTTAATGAAATATTTATAATGTATGATTGATAGAATTTAACTCCTTGTTATTCATAAATTAATTTTGGGTAGAATGAAACCTAGCAGGCTTTCTCAGTCGGGTTTACTCGGTTGAGCGCTGGTCGCGCTCCTTGGTTTTGGGGCATGACAAATTTGGTATCAGAGCCTAAGGTTTTAAAGTGTCCTAGGATGTCTTAGAGCCGTGTCTAGTAGAGTCCTTCTTATCGGTGTGTTGTCGACCACATCTATAATTAGGGGGATACTTGGACATTTAGGAATTCCACCCTTCTTTGATACTCCAGATCATGCGATAGAGCTCAAGATAGGGAGCTAATTTGATCACTAAGTCTTCTTCTAAATATTAGTAATATTGATACCATAATCCGCGAATTTGAAGCATGTAAGGAGGGATTGATCCCACCATTGAGTCCGAAGGAGATTGCCCAAAGGTTTGTTAGGAGAATGTATTGAGCCGTGGAGGGATTGATAGAACCTATCGCTAAAGGGAGTTCCCTTGTCCCTATTAATATCACTGCATCACCAAATCCTATAGTATATCGGTATGGTACCAACATACGTTAGGGATGTAGAGTCGAGGGGCATCGATTAAGTCGTCGCCCTATCAATCTAAAATTGTTGAGTCAGTCACTCCTTGGTGCATCCTCNTCTACTCACTGTGTATGTACGTCCGTAGTGGGTGGGAAGTTCTCATAAACATGGTCTTGATAAGACACTGAATCACAAAACATTGCATGCATCTACTCTTTGAACGAGATCCATTATTTCGTGAATCCACTCTACCACAAATTCTCTTATAAGCAATCTCTTATGACATTGAGCTCTATAATCATGTCCTTGAATGGAGTTGTTACTATAGAATTATTACTTCCCACACGCCTTTCTAAACTCTCAACAAGGGACTAAACCCGAAGAACTTCTTACCGAATGAATGGATGGACAATTCTCATAATTTCGCACAAAATAAAAAGATATTTTCACTCGACCCTTTATTCTTCTCTATTCAAAACCCTAGGCCATTTTTCTTCGAGTTTCTGCTTCAGTCTGAATGTTGACACAGTATCATAGTGAAGATCTTGCCCTTGTTTCATCACTCTTTTTAGTCTGGTAGTGCCCTCACTCTACTTTGTTGAGACTTTCATTTTCGCATAGTGATTGGAATCGACAAGATTTTCATTTGCTTGGCAAGTTCTCCCTCTTCTTTTGCAAGTTATTTTCTGGATTTGGTCTGCTCAATTACTTTTGGTGACATTGCTAAATCTCCATCGAAGCTAGGGTTTGTCGAGCCTCTATTTTTGTAGCTTGATCATGCTACTTATTCTTGCCGTTCATCTTATTCTTGAAGGTTGTACTTCTTCTAGTTTTAAGGAAGATGAGTACTTTCTCTCCTCTTTTGATTTGCATGATACTTGTTTGAGTGTCTCTATCTGTTAATTACTCTATTTTGCTACGAATCCAACTTATTTTAATATCAGTACTGGCTCCACTAGCCGTGAGGCTTTTGAGTTTACTCCTATAACCCTCAAGTCCTCTTCCTGTTAATTCCTCCCATATACCTGGTCTTCCCCTGGTTGTTGTCCTATTTTTCTAGTTCCAATTTCAGTGGTTGAAGGAAGATCATAATTGTGTCTTTGGCATCTAGAAATAAAATTTCCTTTGTCATATGTTAATCCTTATGTTGCTATGGGACTTGGGATAGAGTCAGGTCAACCGTATGAGACATTCTCTATATCTACTCTTTGAATGGGATGTATTACTTACGACCTCTTGAATCGAGTCATAATCATAGGGTAATACTCCCCACTTGCTTCCCTAAATATTTCAACAAGGAACTACACCTTATGGATTTCTCACATAACCTTCTCAGTTAAATAGATAATATTTTCTCCCTTGTGCCTACGCCCGCACCATCGTAAAAGTTTACCTATGTGGTGTCAAGTTCCATGAAAAGCATCCCGGAATTGCAATCCTTCTGGAGTCACTGTTTTTCTCACTGGTGTATATGGCTTGTATTGTTTGAATAGTCACTCTAGTCTTGCGAATATCATCATGAAACCTTCTCAGTGTCTAGTAACATAAGAGCATGCCTTAACACCTATCATATGAGTGCATGTCAATCGAAATGGTCACCGTGTGCATAAGGTCTCTTTGAAAATTGAGATCCTCATATCCCCGTCATAGAAAGATCTTGTGTCGCCATCTTAGTATAGCTTCCGTGTCCGCTTGGGACATCCCGTAGTAACTCACTTTGTTCCTAGTATTGTGGTTTTTCGTGACATGGTCTTGTACTATAGTTGGGAACTAATATAGCAGAAACATGACAAATGTATAACAAATGTTAATTTTCTCCTTACACCTCCACAACATGTGTTAATTATGTTCCTCTGTTAGTGAATTCATCGAGCTAGTTTCCCAACACTAGTTAGATAACTAGGAGAGAACGTGTCCTCCTATGTGTCACTATAACACTTCCTTTCTTATAAGGACCCTTAGTAGACTCCCCGTCAAGACTAAATGCACCTTTGGGGGTTATCATAGCACAACGCCTGCTTTTTATGTTTTCCCGTCTTTCATTAGCATCGGGATACTTATCAAGTCAACATCCATGGAGATCTCATTATGAACATCTGCAAACCTTCCATGATCATTTTATACTGTCTCATTGGGTTCCGTTTCCCTTGCGCACTCGACTTCTAGAATCATTGATTTCGTCATTGTCATGTACGGAGATTTTTACTATCCTTGGCATTCCACCTCCCTGGTTGGATAGGAGTTTTATTTGTCTTTCTCCCTGGAGCATCATGTTAACCACTAGAACCCCTCTAGCTAATACATGATTTCATCCCCATATTAAGATGTCCTAGCTATATGGTTTCACTCGTAGAAGGTTGAGATTAGATGCTTCCAGGTTTCTGCACATACCATAAGCATACTGACTAAGAAGACAAGTTGTCGTATCTTTAGTTACCTCTGTGCTTCATTTGTCTAATAATTGATGTCGTCACAAAGATTAACCATGTCAACATCGTTAGTAGTAATCCTAGTGTCTCTTAGCCTATAACCCCCCTGAAGTACTCTGCTCAGAACTTTAATAGATTCCTAAGTAATTCAAGCCCAACCTTGAACTTCGTTGTTCCTCATTGTATTAGATCTATTTGGTATTGAAGGTTAAAACGTGTCCAAGAGGAAGCATCACGCTGTGATCACATATGTTTGGTAGGTAATTTTATGGTCAATTCATGATAGCACATCTTAGAGTAATCATTGAAGGTCACCATAGGTTTGGTTTGGGTGTTCTCGTAGAGATTTAGAATTTGGGAGGGTGAACAAGTTATTCTCAAAAGTTTCCCTAAAGATGTTATGTGAGTTGATAATGAAGGGCTCATAAGCGCATTTCCCATTAGGTTGCACTAGGAGTATGATGTTTCCCCATAGCTGTTCCTCATGTATGTTGTGTTTTCATATGTCTCTGTCTAAGAAGGTAGTTGGAGATCCTTTGTGTATCATCCCGGTGGAAATTATTGAAGGTGAAGTTAATGGATAGTTAGCTTATGCAAGGTATCTAGTTGTCATCCTTGTTAGATAAGTTTGGGGATTGAGATTGCTTCCGTGAATGTGTTATGGCAAAGCCTGTACGTTGAGGAGGCCACCTTGAAGGCCGAAAGTTTCATGGAAAGAAAATATTCTCGTGTGATTGTATAACAATTAGTTTTGATTTGAAAGGTACCTTATAGGTGTTATGATTTAAAAATGTGTGGTCCATGTTCAGGTATTATTATGATAATGTAGTGCTTGTAATTCTGAGATTAGTGTTATGGAAACATACATTATGGTGCTTTGTCGAGTTATGGATGAGTTGTTAGTATGGTTTTGGTGGTTCTCTGACAGGTGGGTAAGCCTAGTTACAAAGGAGATGCTGCCGAAATTTCTGAAAATTTTGGGAGTTAGTTAAATTTAGGGACTTGAGGTAGGTTAGAAAAGAGATATGTTATGTTAGGTGTTTGGGGCGGGCTCTACCTCTCATTCGAGGACGAATGATCCTAAGCGGGGGAGAATGTAAGGCCCCGAAAATTTTTTCTAAGTAATTTAGGATTTCGAGGTGCTAGGTAGGCTAATTATAATATTTTATGTGCTATAAATATGATATAAACAAATTGGATAAATAAGTGTATAAGTCATAAAATAAGTAATGTGGGTCCAAGGAGAGGCCTAATGTAGGGCCTCAGAAAAATTCACTATGTAATTTAAGGCTTCGTGGTGTTAAGGTAGGTAATACATTGTACTTCCGGAGTTTCGGGATTGAACGATGCGCTGGGGAGTTGAAATTTTTCGTCGCAGCTAGACCAGGCTTTAGGCAGATAAGGCTAGGCTAAAGCCAGGCCAGACTAGGCTTTAGGCAGATAAGGCTAGGCTAAAGCCAGGCCAGACTAGGCATTAGCTAGGAGACGTTAGGTCTATGGCCCGGTCCGAAATCTTGGACTATCCCTTTTCTAATCTTTAAACTCGACCCCAGGCCCATATAAAACTCATTTCTCATCATTTTAAGCTTATTTTCTGATAATTTAGAGTGAGAAAAAAGAGTGTTCTAGAGAGAAGGTCCCAATTCCATCAAATTGATCCTCCATCACCACTTAAAGCTTGGAACTAATCAAATAGGACACCAATTTCGTCACTCTAAGAGGTAAGCCTATACCACACCACCTTTTAAAATTCCATGATTAGCTAAAAAGGGCCATTAGTAAAGTAGTCCATGGAGATAAGGAAAGGGATCTTGCATGCATGAGGTTCTAGACTATGTGTGGAAAAATAAAAGCAGTGATAGAAAGAAATGGGGGATGGGACCTTAGACTACTCCTAATTCTAGGTGTAATGCTCAAATAAGCTAGGACTATGAATATCTTCCTAATTTGTGTTCAATTTTGTTATATATAGATTGAGGTTGCTAGGGATTCCGGATTGTTATAGAGTCTAAAGGAGCACAATTAAGGTATGTTGGCTAAACTTTCTCCCTCGAGATGGAATTCCATGATGTTTCCGTAAGTTTAAGTATGATCGGCTTAAAGTCCCTAATTCCTACATTCCAGGCTATCCCCTATAGACTTATAAACTTGATTATTTCTAATGAACTTATTACCGAAAGATAGAGGTTTAAAGTATGGTTTGCTTATTAAAATGGTATGGCCTTGAGTCGTATTCTGAATGAAAACTAGTATACCATTTGGGTGAGGAAAATCGATATGCTTAATATTCCTAATTTTCTCCTACGTGTTCTTAATGACTTGATTGAGTATGTTTCGTTGTTGATAATCTATAAAGGTGTTAAAAATCAATTGAATGAACTAGGAAAGAGTAATTCAAGAATAATTGGTGTATTGCTTATTCATGACTTTGATGTGTGTTTCTATTGCTGGTTGGTATGCCCTAATCTTTGAGAAGAAACCTTTTGTGTTTAAAGTTTCAATTGCTGATGAACTTTATATATATGATTTCTAAAATACTTTATACATTGGAAATGAGTGGTGATCCTTGAAACTAAAAGAAGGGAAAGTACGGGATACGAAATACGACCATCGTGCCATGAATAGAGAAACTTGAAAAAGGCCCAAAGAGCCGAGGAAATATTTCTATTGTGAGAGGTTGAAAATGCTAATAAATATTTGTACAATGTGAATAATTCTGAGATGGATACATTTCTACATATGTGTTACCTTTGTGTGCAAACTAACTAAAAATGTTTTTGGGAGTATCATTAGCAAAACCGAGGAAGGGTGGGTCATAAGGCCCACACCCGAAACTACACGTGCCGGTGTAGGGGTGGATTGTGGATTGTGATGGATCCTCTTAATTGGGATGAAATTGGTACCTGTGAATTGGAAAACGAAAGAGACCAACCCACACGACATACGTGGGAAGGCGACTTAGCTGATTGGGTTGAGATTAGACTCCATGTTGCGCACATGGTGGTACTATTCCTGTAACAACTTTCTTTTGCATCATATGTCAAACCACATTGTCCGTGGGGAGATGGACTAGACGACCGGGCGTGATCGGACTCCGTGCTAACAAAGACGGTGGAATATCGATGCTAATGATCTCCCAGCCAAATGTATATATATATATAAACTATTTTCATACTCCGAAAATCGTTATGCTTCAATTGGCTATTTGAATATTGTTGGTTGTGACTTGTTGTTTCTATGTGTTGTGTTTGCCTCTATGGATACTCTATTTTGAAAGAGGATTTTTGGTTGTACATACTAGTACTATTCGACGGTACTAACGTCCCTTTTGCTGGGGGCGCTGCATCTTTCAATGGATGTAGGTGACTCTGTAGCTGGTAGCATGAATCGCAGGTTACAGTGCCTTCTCCTTCTCCCCACATCAGTTTTGGTGAGCCCCGCTTCCTCCCAGGGTGAAGTATAGTATTTGTTGTACTTCTTTTGTAAAAGTCACTAAATTTTGAGGTATAACCGGGGCCTTGTCACCAGTATTTTCATATTTCTCCTCAGTTGTATTTAGAGGCTCTGTAGACATGTTGTGGTGGCGTCGGGTATTGGAATTAAAATAGAAATATTAGTGTTTGGCAAATATGTTTTTCATCATATCTATAAAAATTGTAATATTCTGGATATTATGGTTGAAACTGCCAATGAAAACAAAATGGAAGTTAATGAAATAATTGTAAAGTATGGCTGATAGAATTTAACTCCTTGGTATTCATAAATTAATTTTGGGTAGAATGAAACCTAGTAGGCTTGCTCAGTCGGGTTTACTCGGTTGAGCGCCGGTCGCGCTCCTTGGTTTTGGGGCGTGACAAGGAGATTCTTGGGACTGCAGGTTATTATCGCCGGTGTGTGGAGGCTTTTTCATCCATTGCAGCTCCTATGACTAGATTGACCCAGAAGAATGCCCCATTTCGATGGTCCGATGAGTGTAAGGCGAGCTTCCAGAAGCTCAAGACAGCCTTGACCACAACACCAGTTCTAGTGTTGCCTTTCGGTTCTGGGATGTATACAATTTATTGCGACGCCTCATGCCTTGGTTTGGGATGTGTGGTGATGCAGGAGGGGCGAGTTATTGCATATGCTTCACGTCACCTGAAGGTTCATGAGAAAACTTACCCTATGCTCGATTTGGAGTTGGCGGCGATTGTTTATGCTCTTAAGATTTGGAGGAACTACTTGTATGGGGTGCCTTGTGAGGTTTATACAGACCACCGCAGTTTACAACACCTATTCAAGCAGAGGGATCTTAATTTGAGACAGCGTAGATGGCTTGAGTTGCTGAAGGATTATGACATCACCATCCTTTATCATCCGAGCAAGGCGAATGTTTTTGTAGATGCCTTAAGCAGGAAGGTGGAGAGTATGGGTAGCTTGGCTTTCATTTCAGCAGAGGAGATACCACTAGATTTGGACATTCAGTCCTTGGCTAATCTCCCGGTGAGGCTGGACCTTTCATAGCCCAGTCGAGTTCTTGCACGTGTGGTTGCTCAATCTTCGTTATTGGGGGAGATCAAGGCTCGGCAGCTTGATGATCCGCGCTTGGTAGTTCTCTGGGAGACAGTGTTGCACGGTTGTGCCAAGGAGGTTTCTATTGGCGAGGATGGTGTTCTGAGACTTCAGGTCGCTTATGTGTTCCTAATGTTGACAGCCTGAGGGAGAGGATTTTAGATGAGGCACACAGTTCCCGGTATTCTATTCACCCTGGTGCTACGAAGATGTATCATGACCTGAGGCAACATTACTGGTGGAGGCGGATGAAGAAGGACATAAAAGAGCATGTGGCTAGATATCTAAATTGGTAGTAGGTTAAGTATGAGCACCAGAGGCCAGGAGGCCTACTTCAGCAAATGCCTATACCTGAGTGGAAATGGTAGCACATCACCATGGACTTCGTAGTTGGGTTGCCTCGGACCTTGCGAAAGGTTGATGCAGTTTGGGTTATTGTGGACTAGTTGACCAAGTCCTCACATTTCGTTCCAGTAGCTACCACTTATACTTCAGAGAGGTTGTCCTAGATCTACATTCAGGAGATAGTTCGGTTGCACGGTGTGCCTGTGTCCATTATATCAGATCGAGGTCCTCAGTTCACATCGCACTTCTGGAGAGCAGTACAGAGTGAGTTAGGCACCCTGGTAGAGCTCATCACAACATTTCACCCTCAGACCGACGGGCAGTCGGAGTGGATAGTTCAGATATTGGAAGACATGCTCAGAGCATGTGTGATTGACTTTGGAGGGCAGTGGGATCAGTTCTTACCTTTGGACGAGCTTGCTTATAATAACAGTTATCAGTCCAACATTGATATGGCTCCATTTTAGGCCTTGTATGGTCGGCGATGTCGTTCTCCCATCGGGTGGTTTGAGGCTGGCGAGGCTAAGTTATATGGCATTGATCTGGTGAAGGATGCTTTGGAGAAAGTAAAGTTGATTCAGGAGAGGCTTCGCAGAGCACAGTCCAGACAGAAGAGTTACACGGATCAGAAGGCGCGTGATGTATCATTTATGGTCGGCGAGAAGGTTCTATTTAAAGTCTCACTGATGAAGGGTATTATGAGGTTTGGGAGGAAGGGCAAGCTGGGCCCAAGGTTTATAGGTCCATTTGAGGTATTGAGGAGAGTTGGGGAGGTTTCCTATGAGCTCGCTTTACCTCCCAATTTATCAGGAGTTCATCCGGTCTTTCATGTGTCCATGCTCCGGAGGTACCACGTCGACTTCTCTCACGTGGTGTATTTCAACACCATTCAACTAGACGAGAGATTGGGTTACGAGGATGAGCCAATTGCTATCATTGACAGGCAGGACGGCCAGTTGAGGTCCAAGAGGGTTTCCGCCGTAAAGGTCCAGTAGAGGGTCCAACCAGTCAAGGAGGCGACTTGGGAGTCCGAGGAGGACATGCGGAGCAGATATCCACACTTATTCAGCACTCCAGGTATGATTCTAGACCCGTTCAAGGACGAACGTTTGTATAAGAGGTGGATAATGCAATGACCCGACCTGTCTTTTTGTGTTCTAGGACCCCGTGCCCCTAAATAAGGCTTCCCGTGTTTGCTTTTACTAATTTATAACTTGCGGGGATGGTTAGTTCGGGATTTGGAGGAGTTTGGGGTGGTATAGGAACACTTAGTTCCTTAAGGTTGGCCTTAAAGGCCAAGTTTGACTCCAGTCAACATTTTTAGAAGACGACCCCCGAATTGAGATTTGAAAGTTCCAGTAGGTTCGTATGATGATTTCGGACTTGGGCGTATGTTCGGAACGGATTTTGGATGACCCGGGAGCGTTTTAGTGCCAAATAGTGAAATATGATTCCTCAAGTTCAAAAATTGAGGTTTGGAACGCGTTTTTGTGTTATCGAGGTCCGAATAGAATTCCGAGACCGGGAATAAATTCGTCATGTCATTTATGACTTGCTCGCAAAATTTAGTGTCATTCCGAGTAGTATAGGTAAGTTTCAGCATGTTGAAAGTGAATTCAAGAACTTGAAGTTCAAAGTTTGATTCAATTTGGTTTTGGGGTCGAATTCTTAATTTCGTTGTTGTTTTTCGCATTCCGGGAATTCGAGCGAGTCCATATCATGAATACAGACCTGTTAGTGCCTTTGGAGGGGGTCCCGGGTAAGTTTTGAACCCCTCGAAGCTAAATGCAAGAAACCAGATTTTGCCCAGTCTGGTTTCCTTCTTCGTGTTCGCGGGTGTACGGACGTGTTCGCGAAGAAGGAGTTGGGCAGGGGTGAAAAATGCTCTATGCGTTGCACAGGCTCGCACGCGTTCGCATAGGGTAAGTCGATGGGCCGGCAAATTTTGTTCTATGCGGTCGCACCCCTCCCCACCGCATTCGCGTAGGTCTAGCCTGGCTAGCCTCCGCATTCGCGAGCCTATTTCGCGTTCGCATAGAAGGGCCTTCAGGTGGGCTTGGCCATTGGCCTTCGCGAATGCAGTGCCCCTGTCGCGTTCGCATAGAACGGGCAGCTGGGCAGTTAAATTAAAAACGGGACTTAGACATTTTTAGGCCATCTTTCTTTCATCTTGGACGACTTGGGGAGCTTTCAAAGGGGAGCTTCGACTTAGCAATTGTGAGGTAAGTAATTTCTACTTGAAAGTGAGTTTAATACTTGAGTTTTGGGTAGATTAACACACAAAAATTAGTAGGAATCATGGGTTTAGAGTAAAACCTAGGGTTTTGATAAAAGTGAGAATTTATCAAGAAATTTGTTATGAAATCATGCCAAAACCATATAATATTGATCCTTAGGTTATGGGTGACTATTTTCCTTGAACATTTTTGCAATCCGAACATGTGGGCCCGGGGGTACATTTTAGGATTTTGCAAATTAGGTTGAAATAATCATTTAAATAGGAGAATTGTGGACTTTTGAGCATAGATTGATTTATTTATATAATGTTTGGCTAATTACGAGTTCTAGGGCAACAAATTTGGAAATTCGGGCGCATTCTTGACCCGGGAAGTGGGCTTGAAACGAGGTAAGTCTCCTTTCTAACCTTGTAAGAGAGAATTGTCCCCATAGGTGAAATAATGGATTATATGCTACTATTTATGGGGGCTAAGCACGCACGAAGTGACGAGAGTCCGTGCGTAGCTACTATTATGTCCATGTCGGGGAGTTTAGGATCCACACGTATGCTTTATGTGCCGTATTTGTAATCTTAATGATATACTTAGACTTCCTAACATCATCGAATTATTAAGTGAACATCTAAAATGTTACATTTCGCCATTTAAATTATTGGCCCTCCCTTGTAAGAATATTCTCCACTAAATCTCTGATTTTTTGTTGAACGTGTGTATATATGCGGGTACCCGCGTCGCATGTAAGATTCGCGAGCGGGGTAGCTCTACTATTTATGTTGACATCTTCGCATGTAAGATTCGCGAGCGGGGTAATATATACATCTATGGTTCGAGCCATTCGAGCCTTCGGCAGTGCACATTTATTATTTCGTCGTATCGGCCGTACTTTCACGACATATTATATGTTTGTTAATTGTTTGGTATTTCTGTGGTTATTCAACTGTTAAATATCCCGAAAAATGAAACTAATAATCAGTACGGTAGAGAACTTGATACATAAGGGTACTTGCAAGGAAATTTGTTGTTCCTATATTTTCCACTTATTTATAATTTCCATTCTTGCTTAGACTTAAATTTCAAACATATTATTTTGGTCCTAGTAATTGTCAAGTCGACCTTTAGATGGGATACTTACTCGGTACATATTGTTTATGTACTCATGCTACGCTTCTGTACTTAATTGTACAGGTTCTGAGGCAGGTGCATTTGGGTATCAGTCCGGAGCTCGTCCTTGATTGCACTTGGTTGAGGCTTCACGGTGAGCTGCTTCTCCTGACGACATTCAGCAGCACTCTGGAGTCTTTCTTTTGCTATTTCTGTATATATCTTCTCAGACAGTAGGATAGTATTTTATTTCTTTTGATTTTACTCTACTAAATGCCTGTAGACTTGTGACACTAGTTCCTGGCACACACGTTAGTAGACTATTCTTTTGGAAATGTAATTAATTAAAGTTGACTTTTGGGTTTTAGTAATCTAATTGCCTTACTATCATGTTATATTCCATGTGTAGTGGCTAAGTTATTTTAAATGTGGGAAAGATTCAGTAAAAACAAACCAAATTCACTAGATAATTAGTGTTGGCTTGCCTGACCACGGTGTTGGGTGCCATCGCGACCTGGATTAGGATTTGGGTCGTGACAATCTCACCGCATGCATTCAACACCCAAATCTTATATCATCGCACACGTATCAATATCACAACGTATCACAAGTTGTACCTCAAATGCCCAAAATCATAATTTGCCTGATAAACCAAACAATAAAAGAATTTCACAATAAGGAACCCCGACTCAACCACAACGTACAACAACAACAACAACAACAACAACAACAACAATAATATCACGAGAATACACCAAGTAAATCATCATAAGAACTTCAGAACACAAAGAAATGGAAGAACGAGCTCACAAGGAAAGACACAACAGGGAATAATGGTCTCAACAAGAATAACTCAACAAGGGAGAGATATTGTGTAACAATGATTCCACAAAAGTATAATTTGACGACAAGAGAGATAGCATGAATCAATTACCCCAAATAAGAATACGTCAACAATGAAAGGGATAACAAACTTCAATTAAGGCTAAATAATTACAGAAGGAGATAATAGTAATTTCAATTAAGGAATTACGGAAGAGATAATAGTAATTTCAATTAAGGTTAAGCAATTACGGAAAGGATAGCATGACAATAAAAGTGGCAACATCTTTAGTTAAGCCACATAAGAGTTTAATCGTCAATAAGGGTAGAACATGAAGCAATTAATTCCAAATAAGACACGTAAGGGTGAATCTAGTAAATGGAGGATTTAACATGACAAACAACTTCATATCTAATGAACATAAGAATCTAAGAGCCCTAGACGGTCACATTTTCACAAATAAGCCTGATCACGTACTCATCACTTCGCGTACACGGTCTTCACATGACACAATTAGCACAAATTATGCAAATCCTACAAGTAGTTCCCCCATACAAAGTTAGGAAGATACTTACCTCAAAGAAGCTAGATTGTTACTCAAATGACATTCTCGAGTGAAACAACCTCTGAACGGCTCAAATCTAGCAAAACTTATTTGAAGTCACAAATAAAACTCATAGGAAACAATTCCGGATAATAAAGCTTCAAATTTTAACAAAAACTAAAAAGTCAATCCCCGGGCCCGCACCTCAAAACCAAATAAAATTCACAAAATCCGAACACCCATTCCGATACGAGTCCAACCATACCAAAATTTCCCATTTTCTTCCTTTCAATTAACTGATTTAATGATATAAATAAGTATGAAATCATGAAATATAGTCATTTTCGGTTAAGGAACACTTACCCAAATCAAACTTGTGAAGAACCCCATAAAAATCGCCCAAATCCGAAGTCTACAACCCAAAATATGAAGAAAATAGCCAAACCCTCGACTTATATGATTCTGCCCAGGTATTTCCGCTTTTGCGGACACGATTTGCGCACCTGCACACTGGCATTTGCGTGAAAATTCCCGCATCTGCGGATTCCACTCAAAAGCTGACTTCTCGCACCTATGGACGTTCTTTCACTTCTGCGCAACTGTGGTGCGCATGCCCAAATCGCTTCTGCACTCCAGCTCGCCTCTGTGTCCAAGACCTCCCTTCTGCGGAGCCACATATTGCACCAATTTCCGCATCTGCGAAGACTTCCAAGCCCAACCTTTCTCGCTGTTTCTCCTTCCTCTTCGTACCTACGACCATCTCACTAGCACCCAGTGGTCCCCAGGTGCGACCACACTAGAACTCCGCCCAAACCAGCCTCACCCAAAAATGCTCCAATTGATTTGAAGTTCGTTTGAAACTCACCCGAGCCCCTCGAGACCCCGTCCGACTATACCAACAAGTCGTATAACATAACACAGACCTACTCGAGGCCTAAAATTACATCAACAATGTCAAAACTACAAATCGCACCTCGAATCGAACTTATGAAATTCAAATCTTTCAACTTCTAAGACTCATGCCGAAATATATCAAATCAACCCGGAATGATGTCAAATTTTGCATGCAAGTTCCGAATGACATAACCAAGCGAATACAACTCTCAAAATGGCATTCCGACCCCGATATCACCTAAGTCAACTCCTACTCAAAGCTTTCAAGCTTCCAAAACTTCAAATTTTCAATTTTCGCCAAAATGCTTCAATTTACTCTATGGACCTCCAAATACAAATACGGATGCACGCCTGATAGGTGGGGATTTTGACTACTTATTTGCGCCTTTTGACTTTCATTTTAGTTCAAAAATGTTTAAAGGTATTTGCGAAAACTGATGAAATATGCTTACTTGCAGGAGCATTTGAAAATGAACCAAAGTGAGGAAATTCAACTCAAGAAGGAGTGCTTTTGAACAAGGACAAAATTCACGCAAAAAGGCACGGACCGCAGAATTTTGTCTGCGGCTGCAGAACATGAAGAAGATTTGACAGTGCTCCAATGTAAAGTGCGGACTGCACAATAATTGTGTGGCCGCAGAAGTCAAGGTTTAGAGAGTTAGAAATGTGAGACCATCAAGAAGTACAGAACGCACTATACTTGTGCGGCCGCAAAAAGCAAATATGCGACCGCACTCAGAATTGTGTGGTCCAAAGAACTCAAGAGATGCGGCCACAATTTAGAATTGTGCGGCCGTAGAACCTACTCCTGTCAAGAGCTGCAGCAAAGTGCGGACCAAACACAGAATTGTGTGGCCGCTGAACTTCCGAAAGGGAAATTTGGTCTGAAAATTTCTGTTGTGTATAAATAGTCTGACGATTAGGTTAAGTTTTGAACACCTGAAAGTTTGTAGCCTCTTTTCTTTACTGTTTTAGGAAACTTTATCATAACTTGTTAGTTTTACATTGGATTTTCATCTATTTATCATTCAATGTGAGTTCAATCATCTTTTCTTCTTTATTTTCTTCATCACCCACTATGAGTAGCTAAATTTCTAGCTGGTTATGACCTAACCCTAGTGTGGGTACCTAATGGCTATTTGATTTAGGACTTGTTTATGGTTGAGTGTGTAATATTTATCCTAGTTCTTGCTATAATTATAGAATTAATGGTTGCAAACATTGATTCAAGCTTATTTGACTTAGTCTCCACTTAAGAAAGAGAGACTTAGTCTAGGAAAACTTGGCTAACAAGAAATTGGGATGAACTCAAGAGATTGATAGTCCTAATTAAAGGGTAGAACCTAGAAATAGAAAAACCCGACTTGAGCATTTATCAACTGATTTGTGCAATACTCATTTGGACGTGAGAAAGCCAAATTGGGCAAAATCACTCTCTTACCGAGAGGTATTGAGTGGGTAATTGTGTGTTGATTGCTATAATACACCCCGACCAACAAAACTCGCTCTAAATCCCACAACCCGTTAGGCAAACACCTAGGTGGAAGTCACAGCTCTAGACCTTTTACATTTTTGAAAAACAACAACAAAAACATTATTCCTTAGTTTCGTATTTTACATTTGCAAAACGTGGTATAATTTTAGAATTAAAATCAAAACCAAATTTGTGGAAGTGAAAATTAGTCACTTTACGCGTTTAGTCCAAATATATACCTAATCCCATCTACGCTCCCTGTGGATTCGATCTCGATTCCTAGTTGGGTAATTATTAGTGCAATCGACCGCTTCACAACCCTAATTTGAGGTGTGACTTGGGCGAGAACAATGACTAAGTCCAAAATTACCATACGAAACTATTAGAATCATCAAAACTCCATTTTGGAGTCGTCTACACAAAAATTAAAGCTCCGGTCAACTCTTACCGCTTAAGCTTCTTAAACAGGAATCCTTCTTCCAAATTGATCCCGAATCATCCGAAAAATGAAATTGACCACACACGCAAGTTGTAACACATAATAAGAAGCTACTCGAAACTTTAAGCCACCGAATGGGACCCAAATTCTCAAAATGACTGGTCGAGTCGTTACATTCTCCCCCTCTTAAACAAGCGTTCGCCCTCGAATGTGTCAAGAACCATTCCGAAGTCATCAAATCACTGAGTGAACTACCATACATACACCTGTGGGTGATCCCCCGTCACCCCAATCCACATAGGCCCGACAACACCATCCCAAATAAAAATTAGTCCTTCCACCCACACTGATAACCATAGAACCAAATTTCTCACCATCTAATCATTTCCAAAAGACCCAATCCACACATCACCACACGGTATCAACCTCAACCAACTGCAACAACTCATGCTACACCCACCAAGTACAACCACACGATGTAACACATCACACATACGCCCATAACCACAAATGTGATCCAATAGCTATCCATAATCAAACCCAGCATCGGCAATTAACCTCATAGCAACTAGAACCTCGTTCCAAACCTCCACAACACCGACAACAAGGCAAGAAACATGAAGATGACATGTCTATTCACTCAAATCAACAAGTCACACCCAAAACCAATTGGGCACAACACCTCGTAAACCAATACCCAATAAGCACAATGCGAATATGACTAAGTGTTCAAAGAGAAACACATTTGAGAACTATCAAACAAGCCCGACGGGAACCACTCCCTATCAATACCATACTACGAATCAATTTGACTAGGGATAATCAAAACACATGAACTAATCACACGTGTCTCATCCTCATTTAACTTCCATACCGGCACGTAGACCGGTTCAACATATCAAACCATATGAAAACACGAGGATTCCATCCTCAACTCTGAATCATTAGTAGTATACACATCATACCAACCGAAACCTTCCCACTAATTCAATTTCTACTAACAAAGTCACAACATATATTGAACTCCCACACTGGTAGAGCATCCATACCACAAATCGTAACCAACCATCCAGAAATCACATGAACACTACCGAAATGAGTAACATGAAGTCAATTCTAGTCTCCTAGATCTCAATAATGAATAAAACAAAAAAATTAACATGGGATACCACTATAGAATCTCCCAACATGGGTAAAGACATAAGTGAAATACAAAATCACGAAACTCGCCCACATGTGAAGTAAAATAGGAGGACTCACCCTGATAAGAAAAGCCGAAACAAAATATGAATGATGCTCCTCTATAAAAAATCGAATCCATACTTGTACGACATCATATGGTGCAACACCCTCAGCCCTACCATAGAATCACATGAATGGGCCAGGCCTCCCCCTCTTGGGTGCCCTCTACTCTTCTGACCTATACCCTAAGCTGGCGGTACAGGAATATCAGGAACTGGAGATAACACATAGTCTGAATACCCCGTCGTGACACATATGTCCGAAGTCTAGGATAATCTCTCACCATGTGGTAGGTATCTCCATACTCAAAGCAACCTCTCCGCTAGCGTGGCTGTGGAAGCTGTCCAGTACGGGTACCCTAAGACCCATGGGTACCTGAAACACTGTGCGAAGCCTGAAGTGCAAACCGGTTGACCCACAAAACCTTTACCATGCCATACCCTGCCTCCAATATAAGGACCGGTAGATCTTCCTAGTCTGGGAGGCCTCTTAGCCTCTTTTCCCTCTCTCTCCTGTCCTCGCATTCCCTCTCTCTTGGTCCCGCATGCCCTCTAACTAGCGAGTGATTACCTGCTGAAATGCAACATCCTACTCCAACTCTCGAGCCATGCTGAACCGAATATCATGATTGAGCCCCTCAATGAACCTACAGACTCACTCTCCAACTATAGAAACTAAAGCAGGTGCATGTTTGGACAAATCACTGAATCTAAAGGCATACTCTAACACCGACATAGTGCCGTGGCGCAACTTCACAAACTCTGCACCACGCTTTCCGAAGGGTCTGGGGAACAAACTCTCTCAAGAACACCTCTGAAAACTGAGTCTATGAAAGTGAAGCTGCATCGAACGGACTACCCAACTCATACGCTCGCAACCACTGATATGCCGCTCCCTTAAGCTCGAACATAGTAAAAACAACCCCACCCGTCTCCACAATACCCATAGTGCGGAATACAGTAGTACTCTCCTAGGAACCCATGGGCATCCTAAACACGGGCTGAACTGGGATAATAGGTTGTGTCGGCATGAGTCCGGAATCGATTTGTGGTCTTTTTGGACAAGTGTGATATAAATAAGTGTAAAACAAAAGAGTGATCATTCTATGTATAGCGCTCTTTTAAAGAGCGCTATACATTAACGGTGTTTTGGCCGTTAAAGTATAGCGCTCTTTAAAAGAGCGCTATATATGTATAACACATGTATAAACCACGCTATATGGGGTTGATTGGAAAGTTAAGCATAACATTGTATATAACTACGCTATACCTGTTTGTAGGCCCACCAATAAGTCTCCTGCGGTTAACTGACATAACAATAATTCAAATGGGTATATCGCCCTTTAAAAGAGCGCTATACATCAAAATATTCAGCCCCCCCAAGCTAGGCATTGCCTTATTTAAAGGCGTTAGGATTTTACAAAAATCCATTCAAAAATATTCTAACTCCCGTTAAAACTTTTCTTCTTGATAAATTCTCAAGCATTTTTTCATATTGTCTGAAGAGCGAAAAAGAAGGGTTACATTATATTGGGGGTGGGGGTGGGGGTGGGGGTGGGGTGAGGTTGTGGTGGAGAATAACTCTATGAGGTATAGTTTTTCTTCACAATGTCATGTTAAATTGACACTTACAATGGAGTACGATACATTGGTATCGTTGTTATGTAAAAGAATGAGTGTGAGGAAACGTTCAGTGAACCTTAAAGTAACCGAAAGATATCCGTATTCCGTCACTCCGCAAGGGGTTTCTTGTTACGCTGTGTATAACATCGACGATGATGAAACTTTGAGAGATGTTTTGAGGACTCCGGATGAATACCGGGAATTTCTTGTAATAAAAATGTTGGATATGTACATCAAGGTCGAAGACGTTCACAACAATGAGGTTGCGAACAGTAGGGATAATCCCTAGTGATCGGGTGGTTATTCTGGAGCAGTTTTTGCCGGACAGGTTCCGGATGAAAGAGTTTGCCTTGATTTAAACTTATCACCAACGACGAATGAGCAACGAGGAAATAATTTCTCTCTTGCTTTACATAATCCACAAGACGAGTGGTAAACTTCAATTTTCCTTTGTGTTACGATATATATTTTTGTTGTATTGAATTTGTATTAACGCTCATATATTCCACAGGGGGTACTGGCCGGATATGAATTTTACAAGTTATGAACCCACGCATAGTTGGAATATTCCTAGTGTTGGTGTGTTGGATCATGGTGGTCCATCCGAGAGTAATCACCAACATGAAAATGTCCATCATGGAATGTCATCACATTACAAATTATAAGTGAAGTGGTACAGCTATATGGAAAATATTTATTAATTTCAGTAGCTTATTATTTTGTTGTTTGTGCAGTGAAAACCAGCAAGTTGAACCACCTGTCCTCATTCAATTGCCCGAAGACGACATATTAAATCGGGACTGGCAGATGCACAGAGTGAGGAAGAGAACACTGAGTGTCAATTTCAATATTTTCATAATTTTGTGTGTTTGTTTTATAAATTAAATAATTAAGTTTTGTAAAAATTAATTGGACAGAGTATATATCTATGGGTTCCAGGCTCGATATTTGAGTCCCAGTAGCACCAAGCTATCCTTAATTCTTATATGTGTCAATTTTAATATTTTTATAATTTTGTGTGTTTGTTTTATAAATTAAATAATTAATTTTTGTAAATTGTAATTGGACAGAGTATATACCTATGGGTTCCAGGCTCGATATTTGAGGCCCGTAGCACCAAGCTATCCTTAATTTTGTCAATTTTAATATTTTCATAATTTTGTGTGTTTGTTTTATAAATTAAATAATTAATTTTTGTAAATTGGAAAGTGTTTGTATTTGATCTATCAGTATAAGAGATACTTAAACTACATGGATTCTACGCTAAAAGGCTCTACATTTTACTACGCTAAAAGGCTATATATTTTACTACACTAAAAGGGCACTAGTCTTTAAGCAAATAAATATCTAAACTAGATAAAAACAACAAATACATTTTAATCACATAACATTCACGAAAATACATATAAATTAGTAAAAGAAATTTATTAACATTTTTATTAACAAAATAATGATTTCTCAACTTTTACATATTTTTTTAGAACACTAATATCTTAGTCCGTATAAAAATAACATCCTAGTTTAATCACAAAAAAACACAAAACAACATGAAAACACATTCAAGACAACTAATATGCATTATTATACGAGTTTCGACATAAAATAAATCGGAATACCTCGATTTATGTTTTTCGAAAAGTCGATGTGTAACGACCCGACCGGTCGTTTTGCATATTAGGACCCCGTTCCCCTAAATGAGACTTCTCATAGTGGCCTCGTGTGATTTATGACTTGCGGGGATAGGTGGTTCGGGATTTGGAAGTGTCTAGAGTGCTATAGGAACACTTGGTTCCTTAAGGTTGGCCTTTTTGGCCAAGTTTGACTTTGGTCAACATTTTGAGCAAACGACCTCAGAATCGAGTTCCGACCGCTCCAGTAGCTTCGTATGATGATTTCGAACTTGGGCGTATGTTTGGAATGGGGTTATGATGACCCCGGGGGCGTTTTGGCGCCCAATATCGAAATAAGAATATCCTTAAGTTTGAAATTTGGTTTGGAACGTGTTTTTGAGTTATCGAGGTTCGAATGGAATTTCGAGACCGAGAATAGTTTCATTCTTTCATTTATGACTGCCTGCAAAATTTGGTGTCATTCCGAGTAGTATAGGTCGGTTCGGCACAGTGTTAACGAATTCAAAAGAACTTAANGGGGGGGGGGGGAGGGGGGGCTTCGCAGCCGCGGTCGTGTTTTCGCGGTCCGCGGTGGAGAGACTGGGTCACTAATCCTATTTCGGAGGGTTATATAATTTGATCTACAAAGAATTTTGAGATGATTCAAAAACGAAAGTTGTAGTCCTTCGTGTCTAGTTTCTATAAATATAAAGAAATCATAATTTGGACATCTGTATAGAAAGGTATGGAAAAAATACTAAAGCATGTCATTGCAGTCATTTTTCTTGAGTTTCTTCAGCTTTTCTTGATTTTTGCTAGCGCGGCCGCGGTCCTTTTTTCGCGGACCGCGGTGGGGGGACCTGAGAGGAGTATAAATAAGTGGGATTTTTTGTTATTTTTTTATTTTTCAAGACCCCAAAGGCATAAGAGGCGATTTTCCAAACAGTCTTTCTTCTCCAAAACGTGGGTAAGTGATTTCTAACTCATTTTCTTCACTCCTTAACTTCCTTTTACAAGTTTTCATCCTAGAAACTAGGGTTTTCATGGTGGAATTCANTAGCACCAAGCTATCCTTAATTCTTATATGTGTCAATTTTAATATTTTTATAATTTTGTGTGTTTGTTTTATAAATTAAATAATTAATTTTTGTAAATTGTAATTGGACAGAGTATATACCTATGGGTTCCAGGCTCGATATTTGAGGCCCGTAGCACCAAGCTATCCTTAATTTTGTCAATTTTAATATTTTCATAATTTTGTGTGTTTGTTTTATAAATTAAATAATTAATTTTTGTAAATTGGAAAGTGTTTGTATTTGATCTATCAGTATAAGAGATACTTAAACTACATGGATTCTACGCTAAAAGGCTCTACATTTTACTACGCTAAAAGGCTATATATTTTACTACACTAAAAGGGCACTAGTCTTTAAGCAAATAAATATCTAAACTAGATAAAAACAACAAATACATTTTAATCACATAACATTCACGAAAATACATATAAATTAGTAAAAGAAATTTATTAACATTTTTATTAACAAAATAATGATTTCTCAACTTTTACATATTTTTTTAGAACACTAATATCTTAGTCCGTATAAAAATAACATCCTAGTTTAATCACAAAAAAACACAAAACAACATGAAAACACATTCAAGACAACTAATATGCATTATTATACGAGTTTCGACATAAAATAAATCGGAATACCTCGATTTATGTTTTTCGAAAAGTCGATGTGTAACGACCCGACCGGTCGTTTTGCATATTAGGACCCCGTTCCCCTAAATGAGACTTCTCATAGTGGCCTCGTGTGATTTATGACTTGCGGGGATAGGTGGTTCGGGATTTGGAAGTGTCTAGAGTGCTATAGGAACACTTGGTTCCTTAAGGTTGGCCTTTTTGGCCAAGTTTGACTTTGGTCAACATTTTGAGCAAACGACCTCAGAATCGAGTTCCGACCGCTCCAGTAGCTTCGTATGATGATTTCGAACTTGGGCGTATGTTTGGAATGGGGTTATGATGACCCCGGGGGCGTTTTGGCGCCCAATATCGAAATAAGAATATCCTTAAGTTTGAAATTTGGTTTGGAACGTGTTTTTGAGTTATCGAGGTTCGAATGGAATTTCGAGACCGAGAATAGTTTCATTCTTTCATTTATGACTGCCTGCAAAATTTGGTGTCATTCCGAGTAGTATAGGTCGGTTCGGCACAGTGTTAACGAATTCAAAAGAACTTAAAGTTATTAAGTTTGATTCTGGGG
>MDKH01023461.1:0-20095 GCA_005239495.1 Nicotiana undulata | reverse complement strand
AAAACCTCATTTTTGATCCAAAACCACTCAATTCACACCCGTTTTACACCAAATTTTACAGATCAGACAAAAAATATATAATAAACCTGTTCCGGGCTCCGGAACCATAACACGGGTCCGGTAACAAGGTTTTCACATAATTATTCACTTTCACATTCCTTTAATATTTCTAGAAAATAATTTCTTTTAAAAATTCATTTCTCGGTCTTGGGACCTCGGAATTCGATTCCGAGCATATGCCCAAGTCCCATTTTTTTTAGGGACCCTCCGGGACCGCTGAATCACGGGTCCGGGTCTGTTTACCAGAAATATTGAACAAAGTCAACTATATTCATTTATTAATTATCAAGACTCATTTTCATCAAATTTTCACATAATAGCTTCCCGGCCACACGCCCCGGGCTACGCACGCATATCGAGGTGAGACTAACGGAGGCTCTCGGAGCCTCGGAACACAGATATAGCTTAAATTACCTAAGGTGACCTTTTGGGTCATCACACCCTTGCATAAGTCTAACCTTCTGCCTTCCATTTGCATAAGGCTACCTTTCTACCTACCTACCTGCATGAGGCTAAGCTCTGCCTCCAGTTTACTTTTTCATCGAGACTAAGCGCTGTCTTTCAAGCACTATTTACTTCACTTTCTTTCGGGCTAAGCTCTGCCTTTCAATTCGCAAGACTAAGCTCTGTCTTGCGCGCATAATATTACTGCATTTAATGGGATGAAATATCGTCAACCTGTCCAAAGGCGTCATCATTCGGAGGCACCATCTTCATGGCCCGAGAACACCATGTCATGGCCTGAGGATCTCTCTCAATTTTTCATATCATTATTCAAAGGCATCATCGTTCGGAGGCACCATCTTCATGGCCCGAGAACACCATGTCATGGCCTGAGGATCTCTCTCAATTTTTCATATCATTATTCAAAGGCATCATCGTTCGGAGGCACCATCTTCATGGCCCGAGAACACCATGTCATGGCCTGAGGATCTCTCTCAATTTTTCATATCATTATTCAAAGGCATCATCGTTCGGAGGCACCATCTTCATGGCCCGAGAACATGATTTCATGGCCTGCGAATCTGTCATCAAACAATTCATGGCCCAAGACATCATGGTCGGAGGACGTCATCCTTAACCGGCCGAAGATAACATTCATAGTCCAACGGGAACTTGCATCATGTTTAAATTTACGCGCAAGATGCGCTTGTATTGTTTTACTTTTGCAGGTAACGTAGCAAGCGACGACTATCCTTGCAGGAGCGGTCCCGCTCCAGTTCTCCTAACCATTCCTGTAACCATTCACTCATACAGCCCTAGACGTTGCGTCCGTTCTTGTAATAACTCTGTCGATACTTTGTCGATGGGTCCGGAACTACATACGGCCTCATTCCTGTAAAACCAGGGATATGTAGGAAACTCAGAAGCCAGGGTGCGGCCTAAATCTCTCCAAATCGTTTCGCTCGGTCAAAATTGGCCATCATATTTACCCGACAACTCTTTCATCCTTCCCGAGTAAAGAGGGGCAGCTGTTGATACCCAATTTTTCCTCAAATTATTTTAATTTCCATATATACCTTTAAAATTAGGCGTTTATAGCAATTGGAATTTTTATATTTTTTTCCTTATTTTTATCAATTTATTTTAATTTATCTAATATTGTATTTCTATAATTAATTATAAATTTGCATTATAAATGATTTCAAAAATATTTCTTGACTTAATATACTATTTTTGGTCTTATTAAGATCAAATTATTTCACAATTAGCCAAATTGGCACTCTTTGGCTATAATTGCAATAACTTTACAATTATAGCCTAATCATATGTTTTATGCTATTTTATCCAGTAATTGGTCATCTATATTTTAAATACTAGTTACTCATTTTAATTTAATTTATTAATCCTCAATTTCATTTTTTACAATTATCAGCTATTTTATAAATTATTTTAACTAATTTTAATTGGGTATTTAATAACTAGCCATTTTTATTTAAATCCTAGCCTAATTAAACCCGGACCCCTAACCCAATTAAATCAACCCAATAGCCAAGCCCAAACCTAAATCCTACCTGGCCCAAGCACCCGTTTAATCTGAACCGTTGATTATTTTCAATCAACGGTCCAGATCCCTGCTTACCAAAATTAAGACCTAAAGTCTACCCCCCCCCCTGCGTCTCTCATTTCCCTCTCTCTTTTTCACTCAGCCGTCTCTCTCAACTCTCTCATCTCTCTCCCTAAGACGTTCCACCTGCTGAGCCCATGACCTCCCCTCTCCGGCCATCTCCTTGCCGGAATCTATGGTGGTCTCACCACCTACCAACCTTGGGGCTCCCCCTTGAACGTGTTTCACCACCTTGAGGCTATCAAGTGAACCAGAGGCGGTTCAACTCATCTCTACGATCTCATGCTATTTTTCCGGCCGTCCATGGCCGTCTGAGTAAGATTCCCTTATTTCCGGCTAGAACTAGTGGTTCCTAAGCCGTTTCTCCTTCTCTTTGGGTTGTCTCTATGAAACCCTAACTACCAATCTCTGATTTGCTTAGATCTGTAACGGATCTTGGCTTATTGTGAATTACCATTGGTGTTTTCAAAGGTTTTTCCGATTTTCATAAAGTGACTCTTCATCTTCAAAACTAGGGTTCTTGAACCCCTTTTTCAAAACGCTTTCTCTTCTGATTTTTAGTCTTAATCTATGATTCTCATTATGTTTTAAACGTTTGTTTAAGTCTTCTCCTTTATCCGAGTTATTATGTTAACAAACCCCAACTTTTAGGGTTCTGAGTTCGTCTTGGGTACTATGTTCAATTAATCTGAATGTTTCTCATGAACGTTCTATGATTCTGTGATTTTACTTTATGTTTGCTTGTTAGGGTTTATGGGTTCGATTACTTTTGCCTATATCATGTTTATGTTGTGATTCATACTGTGTTCTATATGAAACCCTAACTTTTATGTGATACTAGTCTTCTTATGGTTCTGATTCTTGTCTATTACATGCTTATTCTCATAATGCTGTGATAAATCAGTGCTATCTTTTCTATTTGTGAATCCCTGAATTTCTATGATTAATACTTCATTGATCTTGCATGATATTCTCCACTGATCCTCGAGCATTTTCCTTAATTAGGATGATGATTTCCTGTTTCTCCTTGCCTGTAGCATAATTATCCCGCTCATGTGTGATATTCTCCTTTGATTGATACTGACTTCCTATAATTATGACCTCAATCGAGGGTTTCCTCACTGATTTTCGGAGTTTAAGTTATTGCTTGCCTTATTTCTATGAATGATTTTGCTGTCAAATTAGTATACATATTTTCCTTAAGTAGAATTCTGAACTTGGCCTTACTTACGTGTGATATACCTAGGCTACTTTCTTTATGTGTTATAATCAGCTTTCATGGTTCCTTTCCTTATTTTTTAACTTGCTTATTACCGTTTGAGTATGACTCCTTAATTAAAGGAAGTCCTTTTACCAATTTGATTCTAATTGATGTTTACTCCTATAATTGATGTTGAAACTATTATTCTTCTGCCTGTTTTTAAACTATAAATACCTTAGTCTTTCATTAGCACAGGGACGAACAAAATACTGTTCTAAAAACTCTCTTACACACACAAACACTCTCTCTTGCTCTTCTTTCTGATTACCGTCTACTCTCAGTCGGCTACAAGCCAAGACTGAGTATTCTATTCTATTGCTATTTACCCTGTGGTTACTCTCTCTTAACTGGTATGTCTTCCATTTAGTTTAAAGCCTCAAAAACAACATGTTTCTTTTTGAATTTCAATTCCTCTTATTTTTGCTATGCTTTTACTTATGGTTCTGTTGTTTACCTCACAATTAACATGGCTACTTATTATTTTACTAGTGTGATTATCCCTTCCCTTTAGTCTCAGCATGTCTAATGCCCTTTTGCATGTTTCCCTATGACCCTGCCTTACCTCTGATTCTCAGCACACTACAAGTATGCACTATATGTCACTTAGTTACTATGTGATTCTGAACACATGCTATACTCATGAATCCTTTCTCTGAACCTATATGTAACTCTGTTTGTTATATGTTGTCCATATGTGCATCTATCTGTCCCAACCCCCTTCTACCCTGTTTGTGATTGGTGAAATGGTTCTCTGTACTCGTCCTGTATGTGTTGTTTTTGTGTTGAGTGGTAATTCTGATTACCCTATTCCCTTTCCCCTTCAAAATTGTTTTCTCTAAGGAACTCTTCTATTATTCTACAAACGTATTTCAAATAAGTTGTTTCAAAAACTGTTTTACTAACTCAACCTTTTCAAAATTATGTCAAGCACTCTCACTATACTCTTAGAAATCTAGGTTCTGCCCCTATAATGTGTGACTGCTTTGGGATCCCTATGATATCCCTCTGAACTCTTATGCATTAGAGCTGGCCCTTCCACACTGCACTTACTCAATATGGTTATGAAAATCTGGGTGTGAGCACTGCCCTGGATCCCTTGAGGTCCTTAGGGAACTCGGACACACCTGGATTATATGAAAGGCTGTGAACACTAATGGAATTGAGAAATTCTAGAGACCTTGGGCCTATCAGTAGGCTCCCTATAGTGTAACTTCTTCTTTTCTTTATTCAGTTATGGAATTTATGCAAGTGGTCTGTAATAATTATTTTAAACAACTCTTAGGGGGATGGATAGTGAAAAGGGAAAGGGGTAACTCTGCATGTTGTAGATGTTAAAGGGTAGAGATAATGCTATTAGGTTTATATTTCCCTATTTGTGAAATAGAAATCATGTTTAGGGCTCATATGTGCAAGATCATGCATTAGAGATCATGTTTCCTAGGTCTTATGTCTACTATTTTCAGCATGTTCATTTATTGTCATCTCATCTAGAAATCCTTTGTCTAGAAAATGTGTTAATAATCGGTATTTTACATCATGTTCTATGCTGTTGTACACACTTAGAATTCCTATTTTAAGCTAAACAATATTAACCAACAAGTCACCTCTGCATCATTTGAAATCATGTTTAAACACTGCAATTTTTGTGCATTTAGAGATCCTGCTTAGGTTATGCATATACATCATTCCGCATCTCTGTGCATTAGATATCATGTCCTTAGGGTTGCATTAATACTTGCTTAAATATACCTAGTTTAACTACTGATGCATGAAAAGGAATAAAAAAAACAATCTCACTCAGTTTTTCACAAGCAACTGGTAATAATCCTGAGTTCTGAACAACTTAGAGCAGCATGTTTAGGTAATATAATGTCAAACAGTTCTTCCCTAAGTAATTCTGGTAACTGGTATGCTGTATCACGCCTAGGCAAGCCTTAGGTGATTAACTCGCTTAAAAACTGGAAATCTGCCTCTTTGAATGTGCTGCTTAATCCTCAATAGATTTTAAAATCAGTAGGCAAACTGATTAGGACCTCTTTGTGTTATAAAAACAAATCTGCACTCACCTAAACACCATGTCTTAGGATTCTGAATTTGAATACTGCCCTTAATTGTGTTTGAGTCGTGCTATCTATCTGCATTACTTGTGGAGGTAAACTTGAGCCTTTTATATGCTTTTTTGTGTTCCACAAATTGCAGTCCTATATGTTTTGTCTGTCACTTTAGCATTTTTCCTTTAAACCTGAGGGTCTTCCTAGAACCTCCCTTATAGGTGGAAGTCCTAAACTCCTCCAGGACCACTAGGAAGGTACGGGTAACAGCACGCAATAAAGGTCGATGACCAACACTCGCTTCAATAACCTCTACGGGATTGGAAGGGTAGATATGGACATGATGACCGGTGCGCTAATACCACATGTATCCACTATTTGAGGAGTGATATACCGGGTATTAATGATGTGATCCATATGACAAACAACCGAGGACTTCCCCTACCTTTGTATACATGTTTTATATATAACTCTTTCAAAAACCTTTTTTAGATATTAAATATTTTCTAAACTTTAGCAACATATGTGTGCTTAGACTGCAAAACTTTGAAAACCCTTTACTTGTTTTAAACAATTAATTTCCTATTTCCTCAAATTCACAAAGTCATTTGGTCGGGAACCAGAGTTGTGGATTCTGAGGGGTGCCTAACACCTTCCCCTTGGAATAATTTCAACCCCTTACCCTGTCTCTGGTTATCTGATCTTTGTTTGTAAATAACCCTGAATAGGTGCCCTAACGCACCTTAACTCGTTAGGTGGCGACTCTTCAAATCCTGCACGCCCCTTTCCCAAAAGGAAACGAGTTGTCCCAATAATGTCAAAAACCCTTGACCGACCCGAAAGGAGTTGGAAAAAGGGGGCGCGACATTGGCCCTCCGTCTGCATAGGCTCATGAGTCTGGGTCCCTGGGTCCTTGGACTACTCGGGAACCAATGACTGGCTCCCTGTAACCTGTATCTCTGCTGGGACCTGGGTATGTACTGGAATCTGAGGCTGATTAGAGGGACCTCCCTGCAGGTCCTCCAACTCTATAACAGCATTATTAGTACGGGGAATCACCCTCTTCATCTTTGCTGGCCTCGCTGTCTCCTGCTCCGACTCAGGCTGGCCTGCTCGGGCCGGGTCATGCAATAAAAGCTCCAAAGGCAAGCGATCATCCTTCAAATTGTCTACCTCCACCCTCAACTTCTTCACCGACTCCTTGGAAGCACGAGTCTTTCTCATTTTCTTTGTCTCGTTAGCAAGCTCCTTCAATGCCTTTCCATGAGAATCAACAGCATCCATGATCAACTTCTGGTTCTATAGGAGCTTCTTCTAGTTGTCCAGAAGCTCCTTGAGAGTGTCCTCCTATGACTTTGGGAACTGTGGCTGAGGAGGTGCAGACTGGGCTGCCACCGACGTAGAGAATACATACATCTTAGAAGTGGTTGCCTGCATCCAGTTGTTGATACTGGCAAGGGTCTAGATCAAACGGTGGGTAGTCAAAGGATATGCTGCAGATGAGGGAATATCTGGGGCTGTAGAAGTGGAGGGTCATGGGGCCATGTCTGGGGTAGTTGAAGGAGGTTGAGTATGAGCCACTACTACTACTGGCTCTTCAGACTGGCCAGTAGAAGCAGTGGATTTGCCCTTGGGGTTGACTTTAGGGTTGTCATCACCCTGTAGGCTATACCAGGAAAAGGGTACCTTCGTCTTTACCTTCACATCAAATTTCCTTTTTTATACCTCTTGATCCTCGAAGTACATGGTCAGGAAATTTGGGAAGGGGTAGGATCTATCACCTTCGTTCACTACCCGTGTAATCACCCTGGACATCACATTCCCGATGTTGATCGGGTACCCCGCCGTGATCGATGCCACTAATATGGCTCGGGAGATATGAAGAGAGTTGTCGTGAGTGGTGGGGTCTAACCTGCTGCACACAAATGTCTCCCACCCTTTTGCTTCGAAGTTCAGGGTTCTCCTCCGAATTTTTACTCCCGTTGTCAACCATTCTGGTGTGGTACCTGGGATTGCCAAGTACTTTGCTAACCACGGACGGGCATCCTCCCCAAAAGCTAGCTTCTCTGAGTACAATGCCTCAACCTCCTTCGGGAAGTCCAGGTAATCATTGATCGTTTTTCCATCAAACATTATTATCAAATTTCGCACCTTAGTCACTTTAGTGCCCTTTTTGATGTGGGCAACATTGGTGTATAACTCCTTGACTAAGTGCTCATTGGCCTCCATCACTTGACATGTGAAATAGTCCCAGCCAGCTCTCTCTCTGAACTGCCTCAGCACATAGGGGTTGTGAGGCAAAAGGTCCTTTGTAATGAATTTTCGCTCCGGTATCAACTTCCTCTCGGGCCACCATTCTCTGAACTTGTGGTAGGCTGGTTCACTCACAAACCTTTTTTTCCATGCTTCCGGGTTCCTTGTTCTCTCTACTCCTCCTACTTGGAGCTTACCCCCTCCTTCTTTTTCTACGGGGTCCTCATCGGATATTGAAGTTGTAGGTGAGGTAGAGTAGGCATTGTCACTGCCCGCAGCTGAGTCCTCAGACGAATCAAAAGAATTTTGCGCTGACGCTTGGGTAGTAGGGGTGTTCGGAGGTGTATCTCTCAATTTGTTCCTCTCCGGCCAGTCAGGAACATACTCTGGCACGGAGTCTGAGTCAGATGCCTCCCGGGAGAGAACATACTCACTTCCCGAATGGGAAGTAGCTCTATCAATAGCCTTTATTATATTCCTGGTATCTTTGATAGCTTGCTGGGTTTGGGGAGTCAATTTGATCATGCTTTTTCCTCTACCCCGGAGGACTCTCCTTTTCCCTGTTGTTTTATGCCAGCGCCTCGTGATTGAACCATTGTCTACAAGTGGAATTCATTTGAAGTTTGTTAGTATCACAATATTAGATAAAGCAGTGCAGAATAAGATTTGCAGGCAGTTGAAAATGAAAAGCAGAATTGCAGAAGGCGGACCGCACAAAATGAAGTGCGGCCGCAAATAACCTACCGCGGACAACACAAAATGCACCGCGGTCCGCACTGAGGTGGGGGTCAGACTACCCACTCTCTGATAAAGACCTCCACGGACCGCACAAAATGGTATTGTGGTCCGCATTAAGGCACCGCGGACCGCACAAAATGCACCGTGGCCGCGGTCCTTAACTTGAAACCTTTTTGAAGTCATACCATCGCAGTCCGCACAAAATGGTATTGAGGACCGCGGAGAAGCAACGCGAACCGCACAAAATACCATCGCGGACCGCGATAAGCCAAGAACAGTAATACCAACCAAGGGTTTCAAATATTTGTCCCAAGTTTTACCTAAAATCACATATTATTGATCCATAAGTGTTTAATCAGTGTTTTTAACTAATTAGTCCTAATTTAAACATTACTAAGCAAAACCTACGCATCGGTTGAAAGAAACAGGGAAGAAAAAGAAGAAAAATAACTACATAAAAGAAAATAACAAAGTTAAACAACTAAGAAGAGAGAAAAAAAAATTAAAATTACCAGAAGTGAGATGCAATGTAGATTAATGAGACTTAGCAGTTGAATTCAAGCAGGTAGGAGTGATGAACAGTGATTTTATTTCTATTCAGAGTGCAAAAGAGGGAAAAGTTCAAAATGAAGGCCACACGCACTATTTATAGAAAAAGGACCTGGGGCCCACTTCACCTACCCACAGCGGACCGTACAAAATTGAACCGCGGTCGGCGGTACTCAGAATCAAGAGGCACTGGGGAGACGTCCACTGCAGACCGTAAGAAATGCAATGCGGCCGCAGTGGTCCACCGCGGACCGCACAAATTGCATTGCGGCTGCGGTGGAAAACTTCATACAACCTCCTTTTTGATCAATCACACTGCGGACCGCATGAAAATGTTGCCCCCGCACTAAGGCCTTTGCGGCCGCACCAAATGCAATGCGGCCGCAGTGCAAACTTCGGAGAGGTGCATTTTTTTTTCCAACTTAGTCCTGCACTCCATCAAAATAATCCTACAACATTCACAACCAGTTAATCCAAAAGAAAATCCTATACTACAAAGAAAATCAAATAACAACAAAAAGAAAGACACATGGGTTGCCTCCCAAGAAGCGCCTGATTTAACGTCGCGGCACGACACATGTTACCATGTTCAAATGAATTTCAACAAAGCCACCACGTGGCTATCTTAAAATTTTCCAAGATAATACATGACCCGTTGCCCATTCACAGAAAAATATCCCCATTCTTGTTCTTGAGATCAAGAGCACCAAAGGGTGTAACCAACACAACTTCAAACGGGCCACTCCACTTGGATTTGAGTTTACCCGGGACGAGACGAAGTCTAGAATTGAAAAGAAGCACCAAGTCTCCCACCTTGAACTCCCGGTCTTGGCATATTTTTCATGGAGATACTTCATTTTCTCTTCGTACAAAGAGGAGCTAGTATATGCATGAAATCTGAACTCGTCTAGCTCATTGAGGTGATCAACTCTAAGATTTGCAACTGTATCCCAATCCAAATTCAATTTCTTCAAAGCCCATAGTGCCTTATGCTCCAATTCCACAGGAAGATGACAAGCCTTGCCATACACCAACCGGTAAGGATACATACCGATTGGGGTCTTGAAGGCGGTCCGGTAAGCCCAAAGAGCATCTTCAAGCTTTCGGGACCAATCAATCCGATTAGCATTCACTGTCTTGGCCAAAATATTCTTGATTTGATGATTAGACACTTCAACTTGGCCACTTGCTTGAGGATGGTACAGCGTAGACACCTTATGATTGACTCCATACTTGGTTAACAATGAATCGAAGGCCCTATTGCAAAAAATGAGACCCCCCTGTCACTGATGATGGCACGGGGTGTCCCAAATCTTGTGAAATATGCTTCTTTAGAAAACCAACCACATTTCGGGCCTCATTATTGGGAAAAGCCACAGCTTCAACCCATTTTGAAACATAGTCCACCGCCACAATTATGTAGGTGTTTCCACATGAGCTAACAAAGGGCCCCATAAAATCAATTCTCCAAACATAAAAAATATCCACCTCAAGAATTGCAGTGAGAGGCATCTCATCTTACTTGGATATGCCACCTATTCTTTGGAATTCATCACACCACTTGACCAACTCACTAGCATCCTTGTACAGAGTAGGCCAAAAGAAACCACAACTTAACACTTTTGACGCGGTCCTTGCCCCTCCATGATGACCACAATAAGGTGAGGAGTGGCATGACTCAAGAATTGACCCTTGCTCTTCTTCGGGCACACAACGCCAGATGACACCATCATTGCATATCTTGAATAAGTACGGTTCATCCCAATAATAATCTATGCTATGCCGTCTAAGATTCTTCCTTTGGTTAGAAGAGAGCTCAAACGGGACAACACCGGTGACAATGTAGTTCGCGATGTCCGCGAACCATGACATTTATTGCATAGTAACGGAAAGAAGTTGTTCATCCGGGAAGCTATCATCAATCTCAAGCCCATCACTAGGTCTCCCTTGCTCCTCCAAACGGGAGAGATGGTCGGCAACTTGGTTCTCACTCCCCTTTCTGTCAATGATCTCCAAATCAAACTCTTGAAGCAATAACACCCACCGCATAAGTCTAGCCTTGGAATCCTTTTTCATCATGAGATAACGGAGTGCCGCATGGTCGGTGTGAACTATGACCTTGGCACCCATAATATAAGGATGGAATTTCTCCATTGCAAATACTATAGCCAACAACTCCTTCTCGGTGACGGTGTAGTTCATTTGGGCGGAATTCATTGTCTTGCTTGCATAGTAAATGGGGTGAAAAATCCTGTTCACCCTTTGGCCCAAAACCTCACCCATCGCCATATCACTCGAATCACACATTAGCTTAAAAGGAGAGCTCCAATCCGGCACAATGATAATTGGCATGGTGGTTAGCTTGTGCTTCAACAACTCAAACGCACTCATGCAATTCTCATCAAAGTGGAACTTGGCATCTTTCTCTAACAACTTGCAAAGAGGATTGACCACCTTCAAAAAGTCCTTAATGAAGCGCCGGTAGAACCCGGCATGCCCAAGAAAGCTACGGACTCCCTTTACCGAAGTTGGAGGTGGAAATTTGGAAATGACCCCAATCTTGGCCTTGTCTACTTCAATTCCATTCCTTGAGATTTTGTGGCCCAAAACTATCCCTTCTTCAACCATAAAATGGAATTTTTCCCAGTTGGGCACTAGGTTGGTTTCTTCACAACGAGCGAGGACTTTATCAAGATTATTCAAGCATTCATCAAAGGAGTCCCCAACCACACTGAAATCATCCATGAATACCTCTAAAAAGTCTTCAAACATATCAGTGAAAATTGCCATCATGCACCGCTGAAATGTAACGGGTGCATTGCACAATCCAAAAGGCATCCAGGAAAAAGCAAATGTCCCATAGGGACAGGTTAAGGTTGTCTTTTCTTGGTCTTCCGGAGCAATCAGGATTTGGTTATAGCTTGAATACCCGTCCAAGAAGCAATAGAAAGCTCTACCCGCAAGTCTGTCAAGCATTTGGTCCAAAAAAGGTAATGGGAAGTGATCCTTGCGAGTCACCTTGTTCAATTTTCGGTAATCCTTTGAGGATAAGGAGGAGGAGGAGGAGGCCTAGGCAATGGGGACTTTGCTTTTGACACAACCGGCTCGGGAATGTCAATTATGTGTTCCCTAGACGGGTTCACGTCACTTTGAGTTTCCTCCTCATGATCATGAATATCAATCCTCACTTCACTAGTTGTTGGCTCCTCAACTACATGCTCAACCTCAATCGGAACCTCATCATTTGTAAAGTCATCCTCATCACCAACAACTCTCTTTTGTTTAGAAGAACTAGCCTCACCGCCTCGTCCACTTCTTATGATCACTGCCATGGCGTGACCGGTATTATTGTTGTTGTTCCCACCCTTGGGGTTCACCACCGTATCACTTGGTAGTGCTCCCTTAGGGCATGTGTTCAAAGCTTGAGAGATTTGTCCCATTTGCACTTCAATATTTCGAATGGAGGTGTTATGGGTGGCAAGTTGAGCATCCAGATCCGCATTGCGATCCATCATTTGTTTGAACATTTGCTTAATTCTACCCATATCATTACTTGAGGAACCTTGGCCTTGTGATTGATAGGGGTGGATTGTTGGGTTGTTGGTACATCGGGGGCCTTTGAAATCCCGACCCCTGGTTACCGTTTCCACCCCAATTGTTGTTATTATTGTTCGCGCTCCAATTGTTATTATTGTTGCCTCCCCATTGTTGATTGTTGTTCCCCCAATTGTTTGAATTGTTGTTATTGTTCCAATTGTGTTGCCTTTGATTGTTGCCTTGATTGTTCCCTTGTCCTTGATAATTGTTGGCATACATGACATCCTCATCTTGATCATCATAAGAATCCTCTTGACTATACCCACTCGATCCTTGGTCACATTGAACATTGTTGTTTTGCATTTGATTTCCACGAGGTCTTCTCTTGTTCACCAAAAGATTTACCCCTCCATAGCATTCACTTGCTCCGGCCCTTGTAATTGTTGAAGTTGTGCCTTAGCAAGTTGATTCATAGTGGTGGTAAGCTCGGAAATTGCTTTCCCATGTTCTTGAAGTTCTTTGTGAAGACCATTAACACCTGGATCACCCTGAGGCGCATTTGCTCTACTCTGCCATGCTGACGAAGTGTCAGCCATTTCAACTAACACCTCACATGCCTCATTGTATGGTAGCTTCATGATGTTTCCCCCAACCAATTGATTGACCACACACTTATTGGTGGTATTTATGCATCGGTAGAATGTCTGTTGTATCATGGCCTCAGTCATGTCATTGTTTGGACACTCCTTTACCATGGTCCGGTAGCGCTCCCAAATCTCATGCAAAGTCTCATTCGTCTCTTGCTTGAAAGCCAATATTTCATCTCTAAGCACTACCATGTGACTAGGAGAGAAGAATTTTGCAATGAAATTTTCTGCTAGCTCATCCCATGTGGATATGGAATGGTTGGGAAGTCGCTCCAGCCAGTCTAATATTTCCCTCGGAGAGAGAAGGGAAATAGACTAAGCCTTAATGCATCCTCTGAGACGTTTGTTTGCTTGCTCCCCCAACAGGTATCAACGAACCCCTTTAAATGCTTGTAAGAATTCTGATGTGGAGCTCCTGTGAAGTACCCACGCTGCTCCAAGAGTGTCAGCATCACATTTGTGATTTAAAAGTTCCCCGTCTGGATTCTAGGCGGGACAATAGCACTCGCGTACCCCTCGTTTAGAAGTACCCGAGGAGCAACTCTGGGAGGTGGAGGCGGGGGAGGGTCTGGAATATCCTTATTACCATTGGCCTGTCGGCCCCGTCTTGGAGGTGGTACTTGACTTAGTTCATCTTCTCCATTTTCATACACCTCCTCCCCCGGAATAATATTACCCAAAGGATCCGCCATTAGTACCTAAATTGATTCAACACACACGTTAACAAAAGAAGGAAGGAAAAATACACTACACCACTATTCACATAGATAATCAACACCGTAAAATCTCCCCGGCAACGGCGTCAAAAAGAGATCGGCTCCTGCCTATACCACTAAAGAGTAGCAAGTACGGGGGTCAATGTAGCTTTTACCCCAAAGGTCAGGATCGATTTCCACAGGGAACTATATATGTTGGAGTTGAGTGTCTAAGTGATCTAGTAGCGCGTTGTGTTCTCAATTGCACTTCTCATCAAATGGTTTGGTGATTAAACTACGGTTTAGTCTATTTGAAATTACGAACTAGCTAACTAATATCTTTTTGGATGTTTTCTCAATAGATAAAGGGACTACGGCTGAGACTTCCTCCTAGGTGATTACTTGACGGGATCTAAAGCCTAAGGCAAAGACGTTATGTTGGGGATTGTGATATAGCCAATGCACGGAATTACTCACTCTATACCTCTCGGTAGCTTGAGTGACTTTGCCCTAATTGACTCCCTCAAGACCAATTGGGTGTCAAAATTGTGCAAGCAATATAGGCTCAAGTCGGGTATTACTATCTCTAGGTTTAACCCTTTAATTGGGACTATCAATCTCTTGATTACACCCCAATTCCTTGTTGGACTGATTTTCCTAGACTCAAGTTCTCTTTCTCAAGAAGAACCCAAGTCAAATAGGCACAAATTAGTGTTTGCAACCACTAATTTAACATGGAAAACACAAATCAGTCCAAATATCAACTATCCAAAAACATCTAAGCCTTAAATCAAAAGACCCATCAAATACCCACACTAGGGTTGAGCCACAACCCTAGCTAATGGGTCTAGCTACTCATAATAATGAAAGAAAATAAAGAAATAGATGAAGAATAACCCATAAGATTTAATTACAAGCTAATAATTGAAGATTCAATGATAAACCAATTATAAAATTACTCAAAATAGTCTAATACAGCCGTTCATGAGCTTTTCTGAAAGTTAGAGTACAGAAGATGACCTAAAAATGGGAAAAGAAAGTATTTATACTAGGATGAATTTTCTGGACAAAAATACCCATGCCTAGCGGACCGCAAGAAATGGAGTGCGGCCGCGGTGAGGCTTTTTGGATCCAAACTTTGCTCTCTGAACTTGGACACTGCGGGCCGCATAAAATGCACCGCGGTCGCGGTGGCTTCTACTACGGTCCGCACAAAAAGGACCGCATACCGCATTGGCATTAATCCTCCAAACTCCCAGCTCTCTGAATCCCATCCTTGTGGACCGCACAATCTCGCTTGCGGTCGCGGTGAGGCTACTGCGGTCCGCAAAAAATGCTTTGCGGCCGCATTGCTTGAGATTCCAAGATATGCACCTCACTGAATCTCCTCACTGCGGACCGCACTAAATGGAATGCGGTCGCAGTGAATCTGTTGCACTGTGTTTGGACTTGTTCTTGGTACTTGTGCATGTTTCACTCCTTTTTGAGCTGGTTTTGACTAATTTTCACCTTTTGACCAAACCCTGCAAACAAGTACAACATGTATGCCTTTGGGACCATTTTGTATACATTTTTAATCAAAACTCAAGTAAGAAGCAGTGTAAAATGAACTATAATCCCTAGTTATCAGGCGCAAAGCATTTAGTATTCCTTTTATGATTGTTATTCCTTTCAGTGGCAAGAGGAATATCTGTGTTCGGTGGCCTTCCCCATCTTGGGTTCCACGTATCCTTCCTTTAAATGACCACATGTCATGTCGTATTTTTCCCTATACAAATAGTCCCGCTGCTTTCGATGACACAATATTGTGTTACCGGGAAGTTGGTAGAAACACTCCTTTTGGCGGGGAATTACTTTAACTTCCTATGCAGTCTTCTGACGGTTTATTAGACGCACGTTTCTCCGCATTTTATGCCTCGAACATGCGCCATCCCATGATTCAGCACAACTTTTGCCGATTATCGAGGTAATCATGGCCATGAATTTAGCCACCAAATCTTTATTTATATGCGTCATCCTTCTCTTATGCACTTCATAATTTCTCAAACTTCTAACTTGCATTTTTGTTTTCCATATTTTCTCTAATTCTCTTCGAACCAGAAACTTTTTCTTTCTTTTAATCCAATGGCTTCCTCTTCAAAGCGTGCTAGGTTTTCAAAGAGTAGGAACAAAGCGAGGACTATGCTCCTTTAATGGTAGGTCCCATCATCCCCAGAAGTCTTAACACCAAAAAGGTCTTCGAAGAGAAATTCCCTACTACTAACCCTAGGTCATGGGCTATCAGCAGGTATCTTTCTTCAATTTGCCCTTCCAGTATTCCCACTGTGAAAAAGGAAGATTGTCGCTTCCATGAGTTGGACATCATTGCTCCTGATCTATCGGAGTGAGTAATTGTTCCCAGGGAAGGTTTTACATATTTTTACACGTATCCCTTTACTTTGGGTGCGTTTTCTTTGAGTGGGGAGCTTGATTTCGTGATTTCGGAGTTTTGCCTTCGCGACCAAATTTTCTTGGCACAGTTCCTTTCGTGTGAAGGATGGTTGCTTGCCTTCGACGCCTGTGCTAGGAAACTGGGGAAAAGTTATCATTAGCTCGTATGAGTAACCTTTACTCCCCCAATATTTTCCGGGGAGGTATGATAAACCTCTGCAAACGTGGACACAATGCTCTATTGACTAGCGCAGATGATTATAATGACCGTGGGTGGATGGCACGGTTTGTTGCAACTGCCACCAATAATATCATTCCGTCAATGACATTATCCTTATTGGCTGCTTGAAACCGTACTCGTAAGACCTTTATTTAGTATATTTTCTTTCGCTAAATATTCTTCCATGCATGTATTGATTCTTCATACTTCGTATGTTTCAACAACTCGATAGACCCCACCGGTGGTAGAAGGCTTAGACCGGTGGGTTCAGAAGATCGTGGATGTTACAACGCCCGAAACTCGCTTTTGGAAAGAACTAACCCATTAAATACGGGTGGAGGGAAAAAAATCATGGTAATTTTAACATACCTTGCCTCCATTTGTTATGTGAAGAAATTGGTTTGACCCTTCTGACTTTGACCAGGAAATGGTGTTTACCTGTAGGCTCGGTTGTTGTCCCCGAGGAGGATGTCTTGGTTGATCCTGCTGATGGAGCTAGGCTGCTTTAGGAGGCACTTACTCGAACAGGTATCTCCGGGTGTGATGACCCAAAGGGTCATTTTAAGAATTTAGACCCAACTCTAGGCTTATTAGCCATAAAAAGACTAATTTTAATCACCTCAATTTACGTGCACAGTCCGGGTGTGAAACATGGAAGCTCTTTTGTGAAAAATATGAGAAATAGTAATTTCTAGAGTTAAAACTTGGTTTTAGTTGACTTTGGTCAACATTTTTAGTAAACGGACCCGGATCTGTGTTCCGACAATCCCGAGAGGTCCGTAGTAAAATATGGGACTTGGGCGTATGCCCGTCCTTAGCCTTAGAAAACAATTTTTGAAGAAAACCGGACATTTGGTTGAAAAGTTAGAAATTTGAGTGTTCTTGAAGAAATCTTGAGTTTTGAGGTTAAATTTGTTGATTTTGATGACTTGATCGCACGAGAAAGTCCGTATGATATTTTTAGACTTGCGTGCATGTTTGGTTTGGATACCCGAGGGCTCGGTTGAGTTTCGGGTAGGCTACAAAGTGTCTAGACTTAGAAAATTTCATCACAGCTGAAAATCTGGTGTTGCCGGCCTCTGATCTCACATTTGCGAGATCAGGCTTCGCATTTGCGAAGTCCTGGGCCAGCCCCAGATCTCGCAAATGCGATATTTCGGTTTGCAATTGCGAGGCAGCGAAATGTCGCAAATGCGACAAATTTATCGCAAATGCGGTAACTGCCAAAAATCGAAGGGTTCGCAAATGCGAGACTCACAACCAATTAAATCAGATTTTTGATGGGTTTTTCACTTCTTTTTCAATTCTCTCAAACCCTAAACCTCAATAAGCGATTTTCCAAAGACCCAAACTTCTCCAAACCATTGGTAAGTGATCTCCAACTAATTCTTTTCAATTCTTAACAACTTTTAACAAGATTTCAATCAAAAATCTAGAGTTTTCATAGTAAAAATTTGGTTTTTGGGTATAACTTAGGAATTTCAAATTTTTGGGATTTAGACCTCGAATTGAGGTCGGATTCCAAAATCCAATTGCATATCCAGGCTCGGGGGAGATTGGTTAAACATGTTTTGGTCCGAACCTCGAGTTTAGACCAAGCGGGTCCGGGGTCGAGTTTTGTATTTTGATAAGAACACATAGGAGAGCCATAGTTTTCAATAAAGTTGATTCCTTTAAGCTATAATTGATGTCATTGAACCAATTGTGATTAGATTTGAGCGGATTAGAAGCAAATTCTAAAGGATAGGTCATGCTAGAGCCGTGATAGCTTGTGAGATCGAGGTAAGTGCTTAGCTTAACCTTGGATTGAGGGAATAGGAATCCCCAACTTGATTGTTATGTGAAATTGCATGTGTGTGGTGTATATGTGAGGTGACGAGTATCTATGCACCACCAAATTGTCTGTTTAACATGATCCCTTTCTCGTTTCCAATTTATTTGCTTCCTGGCTTAATTGTTTATGTTCATTGAGGCTTGCATGTCTATTTGTTTTTATTAATTTATTGTCAAGTATTGCTTCAAGTATGTTAGAAGTGTTGGTTGTTCTCTTGGTTTTGTTGTGATACAAAAAGATTGAGCTGGATGACAATGTTAAGATATATATATATATATATACCGGTTGGTGTTATTGTGAAATGATAATTGAGGAAGTTTATGAGTTGTACAGCTTTATGTTTACAATTGTTGAGACAAAAATGCTGTGAAAGATTTTGACCTGAATTGTGAAAATTTTCATAAATAAAAATGATATGATATGTCTGGTGGGAGCGGGTTGCACGCCGCAACAAGGAGTGATAAGGGTGGACATGTGGGATCGGGTTGCACGTCGCAACAGGTGTAATAAGGGTGTTATATATAGGGATGATCAATAAGGGTGGACAAGTGGGAGCGGGTTACACGCCGCAACAAGGAGCAATAAGGGAGGACACTTATGTTTTACTGATTTTCTAAAAATAAAGATTTACAAAATTACTGTTTTACTCTACTATTTTTCGTATTTTACACTTCTATCTTAAAGAAAATTTTGGAATTTTGGAAACTTATGTGAGAATTTGGTTATAGCTGAGGCCTGGAAAAGGCAACCGAGTTATTTATTGTTACAGTTTATTGTTCTTGTTTTGTTTAGAATTTCTTTCTTGCTTCATTATTTATATTCTCACAGGTTATGTTATTGTCACGACCCGTTTTCGGGTTGTGATGGCGCATGTCGTGGAACCAGGCTAGCCAATCGCTACAACAATACTCAATTCATTTACTGGAGAAATTTATTCATTATTGGCTCAACTCATAGAAATACGGAAATTTTAATCATTTAAAACAGTCTAATAGAAGAAAATAGGCTCCAACAATCAATCTAGGATCTGGAGTCACGCAGTCATGAGCTACTAACATGAATATAACTGAGAAATAATACTAAAGTATTAAGTTTCCAATTTCTAATACATGAGGGAAAATAAGGAAAGGAGGGACGGGACAGCGATTGCCAGCTGCTACCTCGTCGGCTCTGAGGGATAAGCTGCTATCACCGATCCGCGTCAAATCTCGGTGCACCTGGATCTGCACACACAGTGTGCAGGTAAGTAACGAAAACAACCTACGGTCTGAGGAGGTAGTGACGAACTCAACCTCCGTAAATAACAATTCGAATAATGAATGTTTCAGAAATAACCGAGAATATCAGTGACAATCATGTTATGTAAATGACCCTAGAACTTAGTCACAATCCGTGAATAACAAATAAATGCCATGTATGTAGCATGCAACTCTCACAGGTGGTCCTCTCGGTACACATAATTGGCCATTGGCCCAGGGAAATCCATCCCGTAACATGTACGACGTGGTGACTCAGTCACTAAGTACCGAGGGGGCGGGCCAATTCAGCCTTTCAGAGAAATCCATCTCCGATATATCATACTCATCCATAATCTATACCAGGGAAATCCATCCCTCCATATCTCAAAATCAGTATCTGTGTCAGGGAAATCCATCCCTCTGTATCTCAACAGCAGTAATCAGTGCCAGTGAAATCCATCCCTCTATATCTCATATCGCGGACAAATCCATGTCCAGGGAAATCCATCCCTCA